>CM060291.1:3599426-3797504 GCA_030684275.1 Acipenser oxyrinchus oxyrinchus | reverse complement strand
GGGTGGATTACATCCCCAAGAAAGAATACCGAGTTAGGTTTACGGTTTACAGCAACATGAAATATCCCAGGGGTGGTGTGTGTGTCGTGCATTAAAGACTTTCCGTACAGGAAAGAAACTAGATAGTGTCTGTTCTGCAGACACACACCACCTCGGATTGCAATGTCAAAACTTCAGCAGCCAGAAATTCAGAGAGTGCCCAAAGCCTCAGAGGCAGTGAGCAACGCAGGCTTGACCCTATGTTCATTTGATTTAATTAGGTCCACAGAAAGTATATAAAAAAAGTCACATTTCCCTTAAGACTCCAACTGGATATATATGGGAATAATTATCATTTTATAAATACTGTGGTTTTGAGTATTCAAATTTGCACCACTTTCTTTTTTTTGTGCTGTGTTGGACTCATGGGGATAAAATGAATATATTTCCATGGGTTGGGTGAAAACCCTGGACTGTTACCGTTACTGTACCCAGTGGAGTGGAGCTGAACAGCCTTAACCAGGTTGTGAAGGTGAAGAGGCCGTCGCGTTCTGTTCCATATTTCTCCTCTCGCTCGTTCCGGGTATTAGTGCTGACTGGAGCGAGCCTTTGCCGACAGACACTGCTGTACTAGATAACTAGGCCAGCGCCTTTAGAATATTAGTGCTGGTCAGTGCATTGGAGTGTGTGTTATTATAACACATGACTTGTTCTGCTGGATACCCTGCTGAGAGCTTGAGGCTGGCGGCTCAGAAAGCAAGCAGGAAACGCGGCATCACTAACCTCGCCTGTCACTGCCGGGGGCCAAGGGGTGGTAAGGGGGTGGTAAGGGGAGGGGGCAGAGGGTGAGCCTCAGAGGATATACCAACCTCCCCGCCCCAGCGACACTCACATCATGGAAAGACTTGCATAACGGTTTAACAAATACAACGCGCAAGGCTTGCATTGTCTGTTTCACAAATTAGCCCCTCCAATCTGAAGAGACAGACTGTGCTGTACATGGCTACAGCTCTGCTGCAGAAAGGCAATAACCCACAACCCTGTTAATGTTAATAAAATCTAGGAATATTCATTTAGGGCATGCATGTAGGCTGTTGTTTTTTCTTACTTTTAAAAACAGTTTCAATGTTTGTTTGTTTTTTAACTTCTGGTCAAGTTTGGTTCAAGAGACTGCAATACAATTTTTTCATTGTAAAATGTTAGAGTCAGTCAGTAGGTCGTCTGGAGTAGAACAGTCGCCTACGGGTTTAATAAATCTACATGCTTTGCACCTTGCAAAGCACCATGAGACCTGTACAGTTTCTAAAAGTTGCTGGAATTTCCAGCACTTCTTGCAAATTATTTGAAATCCTGTTTCTAGTTGCCTGTTTTTTTTTCTGTGAACTGAGCACTACTATTAAAAATAGATTTTTTTTTTGCTATCCTTGTACAGCCCTTCACCAAGACGTGTGCGAGACAGAAGAGGGATGATAGGAGAATGAATCACCAGCATCTGGTTTAATCCGTCTGTATTCAATTTCCCAAACTATTGCTTTCTGGTTTAAACTCCTTTTGTTCTGTAACAATGAACCCTGAATAGCCTCTTCCACATGTGGGGACAGTTTGCGACAGAAACGGATCCAGCAGAAGGACGGTCCTGTCGGTACATGGGATTTCATCAAGATAGATCTCTGCCTGGTTTGTGTTTAAGAACAAACACACTGGTCTCACATGATAACCCATAACTGGGAATGATGTCATTCTATATGCATAATAAATGGTATAGTCGTTCCAGTAATATTTTCTATAGGCAACAGCGGTATAGCTGAACTCGCATAATAGGCATGCTTAGTCACATGACTCACATCTCCTGCACTGTCTGATTCAGTCAGTCGGTCCTCTTGATGTAATGAAAAAGCATTAGGAACTTCTTCTATTACGAATGGCTTCTTTAAGAACGCTAAAATGCTGATGAAGACGACAGCACAGTGCAGCGACTACAGCTGTGTGTAGAAATGAGACAAATGCATAACCTATTATATGTGTTACTATAAGTTTAGTATACAAATAAAATGTGAATTTGTATAATAATTATTGTTTAAGAAAATCTATATTTTAGTGGCGTTCCGGTGCCTTCAGATTTAGGTCTACACCATTGTGCATAATATTCTGCCTGTGATAGTAATACAGTAATATTACCATAGTACAGTATAACTATTAATGGAACTGCTCAAGCAGTTATGCAGCCCTATTTACATCCCCGCTGCACTGAAGAATGCAGAGTAACCAAAACTGTAACTTTTTCTAAAGAAGAAAATGCCACGCTATGTGCATATGCTGACTCAGAAGGTTTCACAGTATGCCGCTGTAACTCAATCTCTGGGTTTGGGTGACTAAAAACATGTTAGGACTTCATCTAAACCTCTGGAGGGGTTACAGCAGCTGTTATAATCAATCAATCAATATGTTTAAGTATATTATATGCAACACATATGTATACTGTTTGCAAACACACAGATACAGTGTCTCCGCATGGCATCATGAGAAATCCATTGAAGTGCTGATTCTAGCAGATGTTGTTTTTCCGCAATCCATCATAAAAGATGGATTTATCATATATATATATATATATATATATATATATATATATATATAGTTTCAATGCGGTTTGTCTGAGTGTGGAAGTGTGCAGCAATGGAATAAACATAGTAATGATTACACACTCCTTGTAAACCGCTCTGTTGCCTGCTGACTGCAGTATTAAATGAGGACGGTGCACAATGCACAGTGTGAGAACTCGTTAATCACGTGATAATCTCCAGGGGCTGCTGTGTTCTCATGCCGCACACCGCGCCAGCCAGGGAGCTCCCCATAGAAAAATGTACCACGCTAAATTTGCACTGTAATCGAACAGTTTTCCGTGCTTTAACACTTTGCTACGCTTTAACTGTGGATCAATGGTATTACCAGTATGAGTGCCTCCCCAGCACTGTCCACACCCTGCACTGAAATCACAACCTCATTCATTACTGCAGGGAACTGTGAGCAATGCATCACCTCCCATTATTCACATGCAGTCAAATGTTAAAAGGTTCCGACACACTGCTATTATCTGTTTGGAGCACTTAAAACATTAAAACAGCCATCCAGGTTTTCTTTCCGTGCATCTTTTTTATAAGAATGCATCATCAATTCCACCACCCCAGTCGTAAAGCACTTTATTGTGAATGCGTGCAGAATGTGCCACGAATAGACATTTACTACAGATTAATTGAATAGAGTCCTTGACGTGCAGTACCAACCGATGTGGCATACTGGACATACTGCAAACACCCTGGCACTGTGGTATTACAGTGAAATGGATGGGAGATGATCGAGTTGTGTATCCTGGGGGCAGAATTGTTTTTCTGTCACTGTCTTATTTATATCTCCCAGACTATTAGCTAGGTGTGTGGGGTTACTAATGGGAATCTGTGGGGTTGTCCAGGGCCTGTGAGGAGGCTGTAATTGGACTGTCATCCCTGCGGGAGTCAACGGCGTGGCTGCCTGCCTGCCGGGTGAGTAATCTTAACAGGGAGGAGGATGTGGAGCTACATCCACAATTAGGGACAGGGGGTATGCTATGTCTAAACCAGGACCACACTGCTCTCACTGTGTTTACACACGTCAGGACATGGACTTCAGATACACTGTGGGTTTCCAGCGTGGTCACTTTCATTTTTAATTGGCCGTCTTTTCTTTATCCAATCTGAGATCACCAGTTATACTACACAGCCTTTGGGAAATTCATCCAGCACTTCAAAGAACACACTAAATTCTAAGGTGAAAACATTGGCATAGCATTTTTTGGTTTTACCGTGAGTCTAATTAGGGAGATGTCTGTGATGTTTTACATCAAGGAGAGATGAGGATTAAGCATTTCTGTTTTGTAGAGGTCACAGGCAAATAAATCTGCTATGCAACGATAATAATAATAATTCCAGCCTTAGATAACGGAGACTGAGCCACACAAAAGGAATGTCTGGAGAGAAGATGAGAAGGAAGAGGCAGTAACAAGCACTCAAGGCATTTCAATCTCTGGGGCCAGGAGTCCCTAACCTGGCTCTGTTTCCCTGGCTGGGTGCTGGCTGAACGCACAGGCAGACAGGCAAGCCAGAGATCACTCAGATGGAAAGAGGAATGGTTCCTGCAGCACCTCTCTGGGACTCTGCTCACTGACCCCTGCTCTGTCAGGCCGTGTTCTCATTATTTCCTTTACACTCGACGGGCCAAAGAGATAAGTCTGAAGAGCACTCCATCACCCTCCCCACCCGTCTGCATGGCTGCCTACCACCAAACTGTCAAAGCTTGGAAGAGGGGCAGAGGCAGAAGATGCTAATCTAGGACTGTATCATGCTTTTTAAAATGCAATGTTTGCTACAATGCTTTACATTTTTTATTTTTAAATGCCTATTTGTTCTACACATAGATGATTGGTTACGTCCAGAAAGCATTGTGCATAAGGTTGATATGTTATTTAATTCTACATTAGGCAGTGAAAACAAAATCCATTAGCCTTCAATGTCGTGGGATGGTTAATGTAACACCTTTTGCACAACGACAACTCTCATTCCATAAGGTCCATCACTAACTCTGATGGAAAGGGTAATGAACCAACCACAGGACGAGCGTAACTAAAGATTGGGGAACCATCCCAGCTGACAGTCTACATGCTACATATCCATTGTAGTCAATGGGACTCAATGGGAAAATTATTTCCTCAGCACAGCTGGCCATGTAGACTGAATTACAAGCCCTGACCGCTCTGAGCTGGCGCTTTCACAGCACCACGGCCAATTTGAAAAGAGGAGAATCAATCAATGTGATTTCGAATCAATCAGCCCTTCACTAACACAACATGACAGGGGACTGGAGAACGCACCCGCCTCCTCTTCGGCACAGCCCAGGCATCTCCTTCTGCACCCTTTCCCTTTGCTAGCTCTGAGGAAGGGAGGCAAGAGCTGTCTGCTCCAGCTGAGGACAGGGGGTTTCTAGGTCAAAAGGGATTTTAC
This sequence comes from Acipenser oxyrinchus oxyrinchus, assembly GCA_030684275.1. Classification (NCBI taxonomy): domain Eukaryota; kingdom Metazoa; phylum Chordata; class Actinopteri; order Acipenseriformes; family Acipenseridae; genus Acipenser; species Acipenser oxyrinchus. The sequence goes on along the minus strand of CM060291.1, from coordinate 3,792,495 downwards.
CCTTGCAGCGTCCCTGGACGAGTCGCCTCCACTGTCCCATTTATTGCCTGATTAGCACCACGGCTGGTTAAACAAGCACTTTGCAACAGTCCACAGCAGAATACTGCTTTCCAGTACCATGCTCTTCTGCTCATATGGTAACAATCTACTGCATGGGACAGATGTATATATTTTATTCACAAGAAGAAATACAGCAGTTTACCAAATAGTGCTAAATCAAACCGGTGGTGCTATTTTTCAGACAGATTAAAACAAAATTGATGGTGCCTTCATGTTATCATCTGTAATATAATGCATGTTGTATAGGACATTCAATCAAACTGCGGTACAGCTGATGCTTTGAAGTCAGAGGCAAGGAAGCCTTCAATTTGTTTTATATAAATTCATGTTTTAAAATGCATTTCTGTTTGATAAAACCGCTGATTAACACCCTATTGTAAATGGCACTGTGGCACCACTGTATCATGCTTTTCAAAGGCATGCATCCTGATTCTTTTCTTTAACATTCCCTCTTGCTGTACAGTGCATGTGGGTGTTGAGCTGGTGTTGGAATTGGAACACACAGTGTTCTGGAACACATCAGCCAGCTGCGGGCTCCAATGCCACATGTGAATGTGAATGAAGTGGCAAACATTTCATTGAGATGCGTCATCTCATTTCCAATGCATTTTAAAACAGTTTGTGTGAACTCTATGGAGTTTGAGAAGTTGTCCTGCCAAAACTGAAAAAAAACATTATGCATTATAAAATAGATACATAGACAGGAAACTTAAAGAGTAAGTAGTGGTGTATTTTTCAGAACCCAGCTACTCTTTACCATAGTACAATTATACATGCAAAGACTGAAGGGGATGTTTGGAAGAATCTTAAAGAATTACTGAAGCCGTCCAGCAGGAGAAGGGATGGTAAATATGCAGTCAGCGGCAGAGATGATGGAAAAGATGGTGCCATCAATGCGGGGCTGTTAATGGCAGTGATTGCAGAGATACGCGATGATGCCAGGGCACTAGTCTGTACATTGAGTATCTGTGACCCTCTATGCCAGCCGCATTAAAAGCAAGAAGATGCTAATCATATTAGGAAAACTGATTGCGCTGAAGTGGAATAACTGAAGATTGAAGTTTCCCTGCCCCTGTTACTGGAGAGCAAAAAAAAAGGATGTTGGCTATAGAAAAAAGGGGAGGAAAATCAGAAAACAAAGATGTGGATTTAAGAAAAGATCAAAAAAGATACATGTCAGCCTGCAGACACTGGGTTGGGTTTTTTTTTTAATCTAAAAAAAAAAGAGAAAAAAAGATTACTGCATCAGCCAAACCCCCCATATTTGTAAGATGACCCTGTTTCCTCCCTGGCACTGAATGAATGAATGGGAAGCAGATAATCATGAGATATGGCAGCTCAGAGCTGGTTGTTATCGCAATACTGCCAATCTCGGGGCTGCAATTCCAAAGGGGTCTTGTCCCTCTTTTAAATAAAAATACTTTTAAAACATCCAAGACTAAGGAGGCGAGGCTCCAGCATCTCTAAGTGATTGGGTCATTAGTTTTATGTACCTGGCAGCACCCTGTGGTCCTAGAAATCATTGAGAAGAGTTTCCTCAAGAGCTGGATTCCTTCACAATTCTGAAGTTCTCAGTCACTTTTACTGTGGACTTGCCATTATCATCATTAGCAATACAGTGCTCATTTTTATTTTATTTCGCTATCTATCAAAAAAAATCTTGAAATACTGAAAACATAGAATTAGTGAAGAGTCCTGATACAGTAAAATATAGCACATAGTACCGTCAACATGGACTAACTGTGAAATAACCACATTTGGGAATTAACAGAATTTCATTTTTTAACAAAATACCAAGCTTTCTGTTGACTTTTAGATTGATAGTGTGGTTTACACAGAGAAAGGTGTGTGCGTTGTATGAAGTATGACTGAAGAATGCCAACACGGAAATAAAGCGGCACTTTTTCTTTTGCTTGACCCTCCCTCAATGAGTTTTACCCGTGGAGAGTGAGCAGTGAGGGGCCTTAAAGGGTTAAATCCCTGACTGTCTGAAACCAGAAAAACGAAACCATTCCATACCGATGCGGCTGTAGTTATGGCACACAAGCAAACCAACTTTGGAGACTCATCAGTGATATGAACAAGATGTGCTGGCAACCCGGGCCAAACCGCATAAAACCAGGAGGCGACATGACTGTAGCTTCACAGAAGTAACTTGTCAAAAAAACACAATAAATAATGAAACCACAATAACCCAGCCTTCCTGCCTTTCTCAACGACTGAAACAATTTAATTGGAAAGAAACGACCCAGTGACCCTCTGGATGCCAAGATATCCATCTTAAGAGCCTAATTGGATCTTATAACATAGCGGTACTAGTCCAGGCTTGTGTGACAGGGTACTTAAACTTTTAAGATTAAAATGCACCTTTAAAATCAGCTTGAAGGTAAAGAGATGTCTGTCCTGTATGTTCACCTGCGGAGGAGTGTAGTCTCTGAATAGGGAAAATACGTTGGAATTAAAGATAAGATCTGGCTTATTAAAAAGGACTGGAAGAACTACATTCTCAAGATAAAACGTCCAGTTAAGATCTGATAAAAACAACTACCTTCCACACTGCAGCCCAGCACTTACCACTGTGCTACTCAAAAACCCAATACCTTCCACACTGCAGCCCAGCACTTACCACTGTGCTACTCAAAAACCCAATACCTTCCACACTGCAGCCCAGCACTTACCACTGTGCTACTCAAAAACCCAAAACCTTCCACACTGCAGCCCAGCACTTACCACTGTGTTACTCAAAAACCCAATACCTTCCACACTGCAGCCCAGCACTTACCACTGTGCTACTCAAAACCCAATACCTTCCACACTGCAGCCCAGCACTTACCACTGTGCTACTCAAAACCCAATACCTTCCACACTGCAGCCCAGCACTTACCACTGTGCTACTCAAAACCCAATACCTTCCACACTGCAGCCCAGCACTTACCACTGTGCTACTCAAAACCAAATACCTTCCACACTGCAGCCCAGCACTTACCACTGTGCTACTCAAAAACCCAATACCTTCCACACTGCAGCCCAGCACTTACCACTGTGCTACTCAAAACCCAATACCTTCCACACTGCAGCCCAGCACTTACCACTGTGCTACTCAAAACCCAATACCTTCCACACTGCAGCCCAGCACTTACCACTGTGCTACTCAAAACCCAATACCTTCCACACTGCAGCCCAGCACTTACCACTGTGCTACTCAAAACCCAATACCTTCCACACTGCAGCCCAGCACTTACCACTGTGCTACTCAAAACCCAATACCTTCCACACTGCAGCCCAGCACTTACCACTGTGCTACTCAAAACCCAATACCTTCCACACTGCAGCCCAGCACTTACCACTGTGCTACTCAAAACCCAATACCTTCCACACTGCAGCCCAGCACTTACCACTGTGCTACTCAAAACCCAATACCTTCCACACTGCAGCCCAGCACTTACCACTGTGCTACTCAAAACCCAATACCTTCCACACTGCAGCCCAGCACTTACCACTGTGCTACTCAAAACCCAATACCTTCCACACTGCAGCCCAGCACTTACCACTGTGCTACTCAAAACCCAATACCTTCCACACTGCAGCCCAGCACTTACCACTGTGCTACTCAAAACCCAATACCTTCCACACTGCAGCCCAGCACTTACCACTGTGCTACTCAAAACCCAATACCTTCCACACTGCAGCCCAACACTTACTCAATCCCACTAAGATATTTCTTTAAAAAAAAAAAAGGACTGGTGCTTTGGGTTCCCAGGTGCCGACGCCGGAAAAGTAGGAATGGAACTTCATCCACAGCTTCAACAGACTGAACCATAAACACTGACACTTTGGCTTATGCTTTTGGCTATGTTGCATGTAATGGAACAGAACTTCACAAGGGTGCATTCCATTCATTCCATTTTACTTTTTAAGAGTTTAAGAGGAACAATGAACGCAGCCCTCGCACACAGTGAGTGAAACTCTTGGCTCTCAGTCTTGGGCACTTCCCCAACGCCCCACCCGCCACCCCCTGCAAGGGTCTCGGGTTCCTCCAGCACTCCTCCTCGGGCTGTGAACCCTGACACGTGGTCATGCCATTCGAAACCCCTCCAGGCTGGACAGCTCTGAAAAGGCGGCACAGTCAGCTACTAATCAGCATTCATCGTCTGCCTGAATCAGCAGCTTCTCAATTAACCGTTCAGGCTACAAACGTCAAGGTTTAAAACACTTTGGCCCAAGGTGCTCATTCGGATGACAGAAGGCAATACAAAATCACCCAGGTACCGCATTTCAATTTTAGAGAGACTCTTATTCTCTTATAAGCATCAGGTTACCTGCTGAAGTTACTGAACGTTAGGCTACGTTATGCTAATTAGAGGATCTGCAGGGTCATTTGCCACTTCTTCGTCTTTCCAAGACCACCATCCTCCAGAACTGTAAAACCAACATGACACTGAAGGCTTCTACTGTAAAGAGCAAACCAAGGCAAGTACTGCATCAGTATCATGTGGATAAGAAAAACGCTACTGAATTTCACCACACTACTACATTATTTTAAGAACCAATGGAGCTTATGGTCTTCCATAGCAGCCTGAAAATGACACTGCCCTTTTATTTAAAAAAAAAAAAAAGGTTGTAAATAAGCATAACGATGCTACTCACAGAAACAGCACAGTACACTTTAAGGCTTAACTGACACATGAAGCCACTGAAGGGTTATGCGAGGACTATTAAAAAATCAATTAATTCTGCAGTTAGTGTTTTACGACAATGCCATGTGTAATCCCTTACAGTGGGTGTGGAGAGCGAGAGAGAGAGAGAGAGAGAGAGAGAGAGAGAGAGAGAGAGAGAGAGAGAGAGAGAGACAGAGAGAGAGAGAGAGAGAGAGAGCTTGAGAGAGAGAGACAGACAGAGCGAGAGAGAGCGAGACAGAGGGAGAGAGAGACAGAGAGAGACAGAGAGAGAGAGAGAGAGAGAGAGAGAGAGAGTGCTGTGTAAGGGCTCTCCGCCCCTCTTGTATGAAACAGTGCTGGAGCTCACTGATTTCACTGCCCCTCTCTCACTGACAGATCTCTACTTAGAAAAAGCCCAGGGCAACAAAAACAAAAGGAACAGTGTTCAGTTAAACATCGTGTCTCAAATTATAGTCATGCGTTACAACTTTTTTACTGTCTGACTTCAGCTGAATCACAAAGGCCATGTATGCTGTTCCTTCCTCTTTGCTCTGCACACGCAAGGCTCCAACCACAAATACACTCAGAGTGTTTTTTACACTACAAATTACAGTGTCAGACAGTGAAAAGGGCACTCTGACTGGCAGACAGACAGATGGCTAACAGTAAATGATTACTTTCCTCACTGTAAAAGAAACAGATATAACAAGTAAACAGATTTAAAAAGCATAATATGCCATACTTGATAGATTTAGAGCACAAATCAGGATCTTTTCTAAAATAAATCGTATCAATGTCCAACAATTACCGGTCTTGAAATCCTATATACTGTTTAGCAGACACCAGTACTGGTATTTCCCAGTACAGAACTTGTTTAAAAACATGACAAATAATGACTGCAATAAACTGCATGAGAGAATGATACAGAACATATATCAAGGAATGACTGCTCTTGCCATTTTACAAAAATACGTCCAGATATATAAAATACAATAATAGCTCCTTTAAAGTTTTCCCAAGGTGACGGCTTACCGTTTCACAGATATAAAATCTGACAGGTAAATAGGATCACTGGTTCCCTCACGCTACTTTAAAAACAAAATTTCAAAGCCTGGGAGGTCAAAACAGGAACGCTAATGTCTTGAAACAATTAAGATTTTTGGAGACAGAGGGTATGGTTTCAGGAATGTCACAGTAACAGAAAGCAGTAATATAGCCATAATTGGAAACAGACTGAACAGTAAATAAAACCGCACAAAAAAAACAGAAAAAAAAAAAAATAGTGTACTGAAGAGCGCAGAGAAATGTCAATTACAGTGCAGGTCTGTCAGACTTCATATAGTATACAATAACAAACATGGCTACATTAAACACAGTTAATGGACCTAGAACTCAAAGTTTCCCTTTTATTCTGTGCCATTTGCTTTTAAGCCCGCAAACAGTCTGGTGCTTTGTTTGTTGGTTACTGCTAGGTTGGTGGTATCTGGATAGAGTTGTAAGAGTATTTTAATTGTTTCCATCCAATTCAAACGCGCACCCGGCTAAACAAAGGGCTGCGTTTGAGAGCCTTCTGCCAGAGAAGATTTCCTAAGCCTGTGCTGCAGACAGCATCCTGGGGTTTTCACAAAAGGCTACTAAGTACAAATTCTGATCCAGATACATATGTTTAATTCAGCTCCAATCTGTCATAGATTAGATAGAACTCTGCCCTGGCACAGGAACAGCCAGGGGTTCTGTACCAAGCAGAATACAGCTGCAGCTATATCAGCGAGGGAAGGCAATGCACACTCTTTCTTCTTACCAAAAGTTGCCAACGCCCAGAAATAATTTTTAAATAATCAAGAAATGAAGGGTATTTTGTACTTGCAAGCAGACAGAAAGGAACGGTATGTTACTGCACTGTGTGCACTGTGGTTCAATTGGCAGAAGCTTAAATAGATGCACATGAGCTTGAGGCTCTATTGTTTGAACAAGTAACCTCGGGTGTGGCTAGTTAACCTCATGTTAAAACCTGTAATACACTGCCCAAATTTCTATGCATAGTCGTCACCCGAGCTCAACTTGGAAGGCTGGGAAACGCATTCACAACAAAGCGCTTTACCAAGACTATTAATTCCCACTTAAATCACTGCATTAAATTTCCAAAGGTGTCTCACTGGGTTTGCTCCAATGGCTTTAGCAAAGCAATCGTCTACGGAAAAATAAGCAATTACATAACAAACGTAAATGACGCAAGCCAGTAAACGACGCAACCCAAAACGGGAGAAAACTTGGGAGCACGGAAGATGTTAATAAACTGACACGGAGGCGCCTGCATGCGAGCTGTGAAACCGAGCCTCTCTTTTCTGTTCCTCTTATCAGCGGTGCTTTGTAGTCCTGTATCTGTTTAAATAGGACAGTACTTCAGGACAAGTGGAGTTCAAACACAGGCGCTATCTGGTTTCAGAGGGAGTCCCAGAGCAGACGAGCTCCAGGGCTGTTATCTGATCCACCCTCCCAGTACAGCACAGCATTGCATATCTGCTTAGGCTCAGGTCAACAGGGGGGCCACTGGTACACACAACACAAGAACACACTCAGCGGTGAGTATGAGAAACACACACCTCTGGGGAAAAGCATGCATTACATACAGGGTCTGTTGATGAGTAAGGCGTTAGGATTTCACTTATTATAACACACACTGCAAAACGCACATACTGTAAATGTAGATGTGCTATCGAGCGTGAAAGGCTTTTAACATGTGTCTGTTTGCTTAGATGCACCATCTCTGCTGTCATCCTGATGCAGCACATTATAATTAGCCAATTAGCCAATCACCTCCTTGCTCAACTCTGCCTAGATGGGAAAGATTGCCACCTATCCCACACCCCTCCCGCCCCGCCCCGCCCGCCTCCGCCTCCCAGCACCTCCAGAACGATAACAACACCAGGTGATCCCTATTAGCTAGTCCCTGCATTCTTGGCTCAAATTAAAATTTTTATAAGCAAAATGGCACATCAAAACACCATGAAAAGCCAAGAAAAGCATTTCCAGCTGCTCATTAGCTTAAAAGCTAGGTGCTTCAAAAGTAACCTCGATATTTATTTATTTATTTATTTATTTATTTATTTATTTTTAACAAATGTATAAGTAAGTTATGTGATGCAGAATTCCCTTGAACACAAGAATGCTTGTTTCCATAGAGAGGGCCGTATCTTAGAAGATTCACATTGACTTTGTGCTGTGTAAGGCTGTCAGTGCTTCTGTATTGGGCACTTTTCGAATAATTGGATCTAGATGAATTGCAGCTAGATTGTCACTTGTTTTTAACCACCTGTGCTGAGATACCAGCACTTTTCCGTAGAAGCAGGGGAAGCAGGGTATATCTAAAGGTCATGGGGTCTGACTCAGCCTTGACGTTAATGTGACAGGAACAGGGAAGGGGCCAGAGCAGAGCAGGTAAACTCAATATTTACAGAAAGACCTGGCCCTCGGGGCCTGGGGTTAGTCACTCTCTCATACAGATTCCTTTCATTTATCTCAAACAAAAAGAATAATAATACAAAAATAAAAACCTGGACAAAAATAACTGTCCTTTTTCACAGGGGAACCATGATCAAATCGAATATAAAATTAAATAAAATTTAAAATAAAGGCTTTGTTGATTTCTGTCCCTGTGCCACAATCACAAGAAAGGAAAATCACAAAGCCGTGGCTGAAGCTCACAGGTCCTGCTGCTGGAGTAAAAACAGAAACCCTGGCTGTGGCAGCCTATAATGTCTTAGCAGGCAGTGCCACGGAGCTCCAACACCAATTATGAGCCAAGGGACAGGTATAAGTGTTTCTTTAGACCTTCAGCACGCATCATTGAACCCCAACAGCTCAGCACTCTTGCTTGCCAACATACCGAACTAAAAATAAAAAACTTAACGATGCAAGCAGTTTATTATATATACTTATCCAATTCTACTTCTAAACCACAAACTAAACAAATGCTTTTGTTTATGTAATTCCCCAACTGACCAGTATTACAAAAGAACCACCCCTGCAAAAAAATAAATAAGTAAATAAATAAATAAATAAATAAAATCCAGGCCAGTGCTTTCTAAGGCCGCAGAGCCGCACTATAGCAGCCTGGTGTGTGTCATCAATCCTTATAAATCTACCTTTGTGAGGAGAAAAAACCTACCTGGGTTAATACAAAGTAGCAATTTGCTCTCCAGTCTAATTTACTGGAGCATTACGTGTAATTAAATGGGGCTAGGTGATTTCCCAGTGGTGTAGCGGTAGTTAAGACAGTCCATGCTGACTTGACAACATTCTTGAAAACTCACAAGCCCCTGTGCAATGAAGGCTGGGAACACATAACGAAGTGCCTGAAGCCCGGCTTACACCATCTATTGCAAGGGTTGACCTTCACCCTAAAAGGTTCCAAATTCTGGTGCCTTGTGCAATTTGACCCACATACCAAACAGCAAAAAAGCAGCCAGACATCTAAACTGAATAATACAAAACGGATCTTTCCTTCAACTTAATGTGAGCTGCGGCTGCCTTCTGCATGGTCTCCTGGGACAACTTCTTAACTACCTTTTAGATTCCAGGAAAAAATCATTAAGTGCAGATATTCAGGCTTCTGCGGTATGCAAGTAAATATATACAAATATATAACGGACTTGATTGTCAGAATTAGCTGTTACACAGTTTAGTGGGCAAACAATGTAAACATGTGTGTATTGGTCTGTCTGTGTAAATGATTTTGGGGCATATTTTCAAAATGTTTCCTCCATTCTTTACCTCCTAGTTTGTTTGTTTTAAAAAGGGAGAAAAAAATCATGTTAATTTTCTAAAATGAAAAACAAAAATGCATTGAGAGTGCATAAGAGGACTTCAAATATATAACTTCATTGTTTGGTTCTAAATTTGTAAAATGATCATGAGTTATTTAAAGACTGGAGTAAGCACTTTGAAAATATAGCCTTTTATGTTTTGCAGCCAGCTTGGAAACAAGATGGGAGCTAAGTCAAATAAAATTCATTCAGTTATTTACCTGCTCTTAATGCTGCTTGGGTCATATGTTGGATTTTGGTTTTGCTTGGGTGGACACAATACTGTACGATTAACAATATGTACATTTTCTTTGTTCTAAGAATTTGCGTTACGTCAGCTTTTGATCTCGCAGTGTGAAGGTAAGCAATAAGGGAGCTCAGGAGAGGGATGAAGAAGAAATTGAAACTGAAAAGTGAGTAATGACTTTCTGAGGGAGCAATTATTACCAGGTGTTTGAAATATTATCATAAACTATTAGAAAGCATCAGCGTTCATTAGAGAAATGTCTCAGGAGACAGCATGTTTTTATTCGCCCTTCTCCAACACAGCTGTGCTCACTGCAGCTCTGGACCCCTCACTGCTCCTCTCACACAGTGTCAGGGTAAAGAACTCTCCCTAACGTGGTTAGATTTCCATGAATCCAGAAAACCACAGTATCCTGCTTAATCCTTCATAGCCACATGGAAATGGGCTACTTCCACAAAGACATGTTAGTCGTTCCAGGCTTTAAATAACTGTTCCACCTGAGCTTAATTAAACGCAAGCTTCTGACCTGTGCAAGCTTTCTAATTAAGCCCAGGTGTGTCTGATTTATCTGTAGAAAACTGGATATTGTTGTATAAGCAAAACAAATACTGCTATGTACAGCAGCAGAGTCAACAATATATTGTCTATCTTTAAAAAAAAAAAAACATTTGTCCAATGTGCACAGATTATTTTGGGAAAAATCCAAACTGATTATTTTTCTTTTCCTTATGTGTACAGGATTTGAGACAAGATGGGCGAAGTGCAGGGGCAAATGTGTTTGATTTGCTTTCAGTCAGCTCCACCTCATTGGTTAGCTCTATAAAAAGCCACAGACTCTCATTAGTGGTGATCTGATTACAGTGCGTCCACATCCTAACGCGAGACGTGTCAGTGATTACAATATCGAGATCTTTGATCTAAGTTCCCCTGCCAGCAGGGTTTCTGTTTGGCCAGAGTTCTATTGATACTAACAGGAATCATGTGACTTTGCAGAATAAAAGGGCATTCGTACTGTGCCAAAATACTTTTCAGGGCGAGCAGAGTGACCGTGTCTAAATGAGATGGAGCTGAGACATTTTATTTTCGAGTTTGAAGTCTACATCAGTTACAAAGAACTGAATGACCTTGTATGTTTGTGTGCGTGTGTGTTGGTCTCCACTGGCACAGACAATAATGCTTGGTTCAAATACATGTAATAGGGCAGCATGTTGTATAATCTTAGGGTGTCAATTTATACCCCAAAACTATAACTGTTCACAGTTCTGCACAAAAAACGTTCATGAAAAGACAAATTGTTATTCACCATCTCGCTTTCGTTATCCCACACAGAAGAAAAACACGTCAGTTTGTTTTGGATGCACTCCTGTTCCAAGGGAAAAAAATGAAACGCAGGCCATCCAAAACAAAGAAGGAAACGGAGCATTTTTTAAATTTGCGATCAGAACTATAGAGTCAGCATCTGGACAGGAAGCTTCTGCATTCGAATCTGCTTCATGTTCTCAAAAGAAACAAAGAATATACTTTTTTTTGTGGCGACGGGGAGCAGCAAAGGAGGTAGCACAGGAAGCAGGGAAACCTGTCGGCATCCCCTGTGACACACGACTCACAGAGGAAAATCAAACTCGCTAGGCCCCTGAGAACAACAGCTCTCTCACTAGAATACCACTCCACTGTGCTCAATGTGCCGAGCTCTGATAGGCCAACAGGCCAATGGTGTACTTCCTCTCGAACACAGGCAAGGGTAACAGTCCTGGAGGCCAATTACTACACCGGGTCAACAGGTTTGACGTAACTAACTGCCTTAGGACCTGGCGGGAGGTTTCACTGGTTCAGATAAACTATAAAGAATATAGCCTGTCAACCAGATACTCAGCCAGACCCAAGCATCCCCGCTGAACCCCGTACTCAACAGCGATTTCAGTCTCCTTCACTATTCCTTGATGTGAACGAGGTTTATGAAGTAAGCCAACATCACAACGTTGACTCTCTTGACCCCCTCTTCATTCCTGGTTGAACCCACCTCTTTATTCCAGTATTTTGTTTTCCTCAGATCGCACGGAACACTCTTGGCTTTCAGAAACAAGCGGTCTCGCCCAAGATCACGCTATTTCAGCATGTTCCAGGCAAACTCCCGACTGTTCACTGGTCAACTGTGCCCCCTCCCCTGCTAATCCCCTGCTGCTGCACAGATACAAAGGGCATGGCGAAGACTGGAGCTGGGATACAAAGTGGAGGGTCTGTCAGAGCAGCTTGTTCTTCTCTCCACCCCTTTAAAACACAACCACTAAAGTGAACAATTGCAGAGATCGTGTTTGGCTTTGCTCCAGTATTCCAATTTCTGTGCAGCTAGTGATCTATACATGGAAAATGTACTTGCCTTGCCTGATGTTTTACTATTACTGCAAGATAACGTACTGCTGTAGGACCAGCAAAGTAACTCGGCAATGTTATGGGGGCAGTGGGGGGTTAAGCATTTATTTGATGTCACAAATAACTAACGACCCATGAAATAAAGTACATTATAAACAGACTGAATGGGGAGCAATATATATATTCTTTTCCTTTGAATAAGACATCATTGATAATGAAGCAAAATAAAAATACAGGTTTGCTGGTGTTACAGGACACAAAGCGACGACCTCGCACGCCAAGCAAGCGTCTCAACCACAATGTAAAAGAACTGGGGACGGAACCCCAGCGGTAGTGTATCTCTCAACACTGTCCGTTACACTGGGCCCTAAGGAAATACTCAGAAAGATAACAAATTCAAATAGTGTCAGTGTTTTATCCTGCAAAGTGATACGAATGCTATAGTTGGGTATACCCAAGACCCATAGTTTGCCAGTGGTGTGCTGATTTAATCTGAGTGATCTTTCCTCTACACTGGTCATTGCAAATCAGAATTATAGAATTAAAGGATCACAAAAAGGGGGGGGGGGGAGTCTTGTATGCAGCGATCTTAGAACATGCCTATGGGCTCTGCTGAACAATACAGCCAGGGATCAAAATCGATAAAAACAACTTCAGAGACTATGAGAGTTTGTATGCATTTCCAGACCTCCTTCATCACATTCCACAGCTAGTTTCAGTATGAGTCGCTCGAGTATTGATTACAGAAATAAAACACAGCCTCTGCTTTTTAATCTTAGATGTTACAAAGCCTGAAGGAAAGAAATGACAACAGAGCGAGAATATTAAAAACAGAAAAGGGACAAAGCACATCTTGGGAGGTTTTGTCTTTTGACTCTGTGTGTGTGTTCAAACAACAGGGATGAGAGCAGAGAAAACCAAAGGACAATCGGATCTGAAAGTGCAGTATGCAGTACACAGGACCCTAACCGCCCTGTGCAGAGGTGTGAGGGCTTTGTGTGTGCAGGGCTTTGGGGTGTTTAATAAGCACGAGAGAAAACAGAAAACTTTGGGGCTCATTTTAAAGGTTTTACTCAAAAGTGTAAATTACTCAATTTGCTCAAAATAAAAAAAATAAAACAGCCTTTCAAGTTACAAAATGAGACATAACAACATATTTAAAACTAACAAATTAAATACCTGCATGCTTCTAGTTTTGTAACGGGTGTTTTTCTTGTTTTAAAATAAATAAAAAACTTTTTTTTTAATTTAGTAATTGCCAATTGATTTTATCCCGTTTTCTCCCAATTTGAAATGTCCAGTTGTATTTTCGGCTCAGCTCACTGCTACCATCCCTGCGCTGACTCGGAGCGGCGAAGACGAACACACGCTGTCCTCCGTGGCGTGCAGCCGTCAGCCAATCACTCCTTTTCACTCTGCAGGCCTGCCATGCAGCCAACCCAGAGCTACAGCATTGGAGGACAACGCAGCTCTGGGCAGCTTAGAGGCAAGCCCGCAGGCGCCCGCCAGTCTATAGGGGTCGCTGGTGTGCGGTGAGCCGAGGACACCCTGGCCGACATAAGCCCCCGGCAGCGCCGCCAATTGTCGCCGCCCTGGGAGCTCCGTCCACGGTCAGCAGTGGAATAGCCTGGACTTGAACTTTGTGACCTCCAGGCTATAGGGCGCATCCAGCTCCACGCTGACCGCCTTTACCAGATGCCCACTTGGGAGCCCCTTAAATAATAATTTTAAAGTAATTTACTCTCTGGAGTGGAAGGATTTGAGGTGCACCCCTTTGTATCTACACTCTAAGAGAGAAACGGACGTTCCATCAAGGAGTGCACTAACAGTAAGTAAAGAAACAAATATTAATCATATTAATACCTGAATACTCTAATGCTTGTAATCATCATCATCATTACTATTGTTATTGTCATCAATAACAACAACAACAACAATAATAATAATAATAATAAGAGGCTGCACATGACAGATTAATGGATTATACTTCAAAAGGGCTGATTCACAAAACACAATCTCAGAATCCGAGCACAAAAGACCAGGCTGAAACGAACAACCCTTACCTTCGTCGTGCCAAGAAGCACGCAGTTTGATAGCTAAAGCATTTTCAGTAATTCTCTCCTTGCCTTGAAAAGAAACCCCTGAAGGCAGGCTTAAGGGATTAGGGAACTACATAGAATACATATTTTACTACTACAACACAGAACTATGCAACGTCTAGCCTGCTCAAGATAGCTTACTGCTGTGTTTGGGCTTTGTGACTCAAGCCTGCTTCAGGGGGAGGATTACAAAACGGATTGGTCTCCATGTATCGGTCAAGTTTGGAAGGGTTGATAGCAAGTTACCTGGTTGAGAGAGCTGACCTCCGCCTTTATTGTGTATTGTTATTATTTGTTTATTTAGCAGACGCCTTTATCCAAGGCGACTTACAGAGACTAGGGTGTGTGAACTATGCATCAGCTGCAGAGTCACTTACAATTACGTCTCACCCGAAAGACGGAGCACAAGGAGGTGAAGTGACTTGCTCAGGGTCACACAATGAGTCAGTGGCTGAGGTGGGATTTGAACCGAAGACCTCCTGGTTACAAGCCCTTTTTTTTAACCACTGGACCACACAGTCTCATATTACAGCATGCGTTACACCCTGGGATTCAATTAGAAGGACGTTGCTGATATCCTTATAGCAGCTTTTTAAAAAAGGACAAACACTATAAATGCAGATGTTAGAATTAAATAATTGTTCACATTTGGCACAGTATTTGTTACTTGTTTTAAAAGCCAGTGAAAGCAGGAGTTGCCCTGCAGCTTAATCCTAAAGCCCAGATTCTCTGTTGCTGCCTGGTCTTTGCAAACCCACAGCATTCAGACATCATCAGCAATCCGAAGCAAACAGATAAGTGGAGCAAGCAGCCAAATCTGGACCACCACTGCTAATCAATTTTAAGTGACTGGCCAATTTATTCATATTATAAAGTTAGGTAATTACAGTATTTACTCCACAGCTCGCTTTGATCTTTGATGATGAGTCACATAAACTCAGTAAGTGTGTTTCCTTAGGCGCCGTAAAAACAGCTGACAGGACCTCAGAACAGTTCTGAATGGACCACTCCAAACAGGTTAACTCTTTCAGCACCAAGTAACATGAGATTATGCTGCATTTGATAAACCGACTATTTTGCAACATAAGTTAGTTCACTAAAACATCAATTTGCAGGGTCTTGCCCACTTTGCAAAATGCCATCTCTGCACTTAATGAGACAAATCCCAGAATCAAGACGTGCCCAAGATTCAGAGCATCAAACAGACACTGTAGATATTTCTGTTTATCTATGTTTTCAGTACCCTGGAGACCCTGCCCCTGAAATGAATCACATCAGCGTGAAAGAAATGAAATGCAATCTGCTTTGCTTACACATTGATAAAGGTTAGAACAATCAAAAAGGTAGCTTTAGAAAAGTGAATGCTAGCCCCTGCCGGTTTAAAAAAAGTTTGTATTATTGCTCGGAGTAGTCTAGATGAGATGGGAATTTAATGAGCACTTCTGAACAAAGAAACCCTCTCTGGAGCACTGTGTTAATCTGGACGAGTGTTGAGTGCAGAGCGCCTGTTTGGAAATGGCAGAAAGCAGACAGCTGGTTGGAGAAGCCCTGACCGGCTTCGCTCCCTGACAGACAGCCTGGAACTGGGACAGATCCGGGGAGGAAGAGAAAGGGAAATCAGGAAGAAAAGGGGAGGCTGATTAGCACACAGCTAATCTGACAATCTGATTAGCAAATTGCAACTGTGATTAGTGGACTCCCCTAGAAATATCCCCCCCCCCCCCAACCACGGTTTAAAGCTTGGGTTCATTTTGCAAACAGGGAGGGTTAAATGGTGAGCCATCCAAGTCAACAGAAGGCCAACAGGATCTGTAGTGCTTGCTGTCATTTGGAGGACTGATAACATTATAGAGAAGCCATTTCTGACAGCAGTCATTCGTTACAGATGGTTTTATTTTATTGCAAAAATGTGTTCACAAGGTATGGATTTCTCTCACAAGACACACCCTTTACTTTCTGCAAAGGGTGGACAGCTAATCTAATCTGCTAAGAAGTCATAAGTGGAACATTACTGTAAATCTCACCGCAAGCTCAACTGACAACACAATAAAACGTGTCTTACCATGTCCAAAACAGCCTTTGCAAATAGACTTGGATCCACAGAGCCACTTTCTCATATTAAGAGATTGCTGTTTGATCATTTGAAGCCCTGTAATTGTATAAGATGTACAATAACACATGGATTGTGAAACTGTGTGCGGACTGTATGCTTGTATGTACCTGTAACTTGCTCCTGCCTTCCTCCTGGGACTCTGGCTGATTGTAGCTCATATGGCTTTTCCAGTGAATACAATTTTAACGACATTTTAAATAAATAAATAAAATAGACACTAGATTGATAAAGTAACTGGCTGCTGGCCATTTCCCTGATCCTGAGGACAATCCTTCAAGGATCTCTTTTATACTGCTTCACTTCAGCTACCTGTGACAACTGACAGAGAGAGAGAGAGAGAGAGAGAGGGGGGAGGAGGGAGAGGGAGAGGAGAGAGAGAGGAGGGATGGAGGGTGGGAGAAGGACAGAAGAACAGAAGAAGAGTAAGAGAGAAAGGGGGATGAAAGAGGTTAGTGGGAAATGTTTTAGGAATCTTTAGTTCATATATATATATATATATGCCAGAGAGAGAGAGAGAGAGATAGAGAGAGGGTGGGCTTCAGTCTCCCCTGTGCTTGTGATCTGGCATTGTTCCCTAACACCGAATTTAACTGTGTTTCTGGGGCTTCCACTTTACGTCCGCTTATGAAGGGAATAAACACACAATATCACTGGGGTATAAAACACACAATCTCACTGAGGTATAAAACTTTATAGCAGAGAGATCCACATTTCTCAAAAGAACTCCTGCAAGAGGATACTTGGCAGCGAGCTTGAAAGACACTGCCCTGTGAGAGGGCACTCTGATACACATACGCAGAGAGGCGTGATGGAGAGAGAAAAAAATTTAAAAAAAACGCATTCAGAAAACCAGCCTTCATTTCATTATATATTTCTCCATGGCAAGTCTGAATACGGATGGCCCAGACATAGGCATTAGTGATGTCAGACTGCCTGCTTGCAAGCACTCGGATCATTACACAGAAAAACATTACTGGAGATACAGAAAAAAAAAAATCGGGTGTGTTTAACACTGAAGGTAATTCTGTATTCATGTATAGGGTTTTAGGTTTTGGTTGTCCAATGATCCTGCCTTGAAAAGGATCATTCTCTTTACCAGCAGTCCCAGCGGAGAGTCTTTTGAACCCCTGCCACGAGCATCAGCTGTTGCTAAGGACACCAGCCTTGAAGCTGGTTCGACTCCAGCCCCTGGCAAGCCTGACAGGGAATGTAACTCATGATTTCGCTCCTTCTTTCATTATAAATAGGGCTTCTGTTTTTCAGTTTGGATTCTTTTCATTTTCTGTGCTTATTTTGAAGCTATTTCGAGTTATACGTAAATGTTTTTTTTTGTTTTTTTTTGTGTGGCTGCTTTCGCTTCTTACATACTGTATGAAAATATTGTTTTCAGTTACTTTTTTTCTGTCACAATATTTATAGTAACTTGACAGTACTTGCACACTTTTACAATTATAGCTTATTTCTTTTGCGGTCTTCCACAACAACATCTTTATGGTCACGGGCATATTCTTCTGGGGTTTTTCTGTGTTTAGGCATTTTTTTCACATTTCGTCATAATTTGCAATTTTGTTTTGAATTCCACCAGAGTGTAAATACTCCCCATCGGACTGGAATAAATCTCACGAGCAAGAACAATCCTCCGTTTCTTGTAATCTTGTTTTAAATCTCGCAGGTGTGTTACAATCCTCCAATAGAAATGTAGTAATTTGCTGCCACTCAGTAGTTGGGGTGGGTTTAAGTATTCAGAACGAATCAATGCGAGAAGAAGGGAAGGAGGGACATTGCCCAACTGCACTACACAAAGTTTTTTGCAGGTTATTTTAATTTTTTTCACGAGGAAAGGGGTCAAGTCAACGTGAATTGAGTAACCAGTTCCAGTGTTTTTCCGGTGGTTATTGGATATAACCAATTTCGTTTTCTTATATCAGGGGTGTTTTATCGGTTAAAACGGAAAATCAGAAGCCCTGATTATAAATAGATGCATTGCTTTGTGTTTGAGCTCATTAAGGTGAAAGGGAGCTGGAAAGGGAGTGTGTTCAAGGCTAGTTAAGAGGCCAGGCAGACACAATGCTGGTATGCCCCACACCACAGCACCTGCTCCTTGTAATTAAAGTGTATTGTGCTGCAGTATTCATTTCGTTAAAGAAATTCAGACAGGTTTGCTCTGGAGACATGCATGCATGCTCCTTTTAAAACAAGCCCAAATTGGTTTTATATATGAATGTATTTATCCTGGCCAGCTGTGCAGGAAAAACTGGAAAATGTACTGTACAGCGAAAGGTGCATTAAATTGATAACCAGGAAGTGCACTGAAACTGCAGTTCAAGACTACAGTACTGTAATTACTCTGCACAGTAAGTATAAAAACAGTATCAGGCAAAAATAAGTGCTTTGCTTCATGAGCTATAACACAGCTTAATGATGTCAGGGTCTGTTTTAATGATCAGTGGATCTAAACACTGCCACCTCCTCTATGCAGTAAAATGGTTAGTGTTAACTCCCAAAGGGCAATTCAGTGACTGGAAGCATTAGCAAGAACATGGCTTCATTAACAGGCTTCTTACAACATGAAAGACAAAGACTTTAATTATACAATCATCTAATGGTATAATATGTTTCTCTTTAGTGCATCTGGTTTCTGATTCTCAAGTATTATTATTATTATTATTATTATTATTATTATTATTATTATTATTATTATTGAATGGAGTCTCGGACATTGCTTGCAATAGGGAGCAGTGCACCTTTAAGCCGCGGAGGACAAATGAATGGCTTGCCATAATAATCCTGGCAGCTCAGTGCCAGAGGGTCTCTCATGACCCCCAGACCCCCAACCCTCGCATTCCACTGAGTTTCCACGGATCCCACGAGGATCCCACTGGGAGAGGAATCAACAGCAATCTCACAGGCTATACGAGACCGGCTCAGGCGCTTGGTAATCCCCTTTCCTTGAGAACCCAAAGCCATTTTAAAGCAAAGCAACATCTAAAGCAAATGGTGGAGCCGCTGTGGACTTGGTGCACTGTACAGAGCAGCCAGTAGAAGCGCAGTCAATTAATACACTGCAGTCAAACGGCTTTACAGCTGCAAAGTTGCAGTGCTGTTGAACTGCATGTCATTTACAGCTGCTGTGCTTTATTACTGTTGTAAGCAATTGTTACTGTATGCATTGCTGTTTGCCATACAGTAACAGCACTTTTCAGTTTGATTGTGCATTTTTCTTTAATACAAACAAAAATCAATAAATTAATTAAACCAGACTAGTAGTAGGAAATGCCTGTCGGTTGCAGTTTCTGAGTGTCCAGACAAACAAAACACACTTTAAAACTGATTTTTAAATTGAATGTCCTTTAAATGGACAATAACCCAGACGCAATGGTGTGGATCTGCTGAGCCAACTGCATAGACTCAACTGTACGGCACATGTAATCAGTCTATCAATCAAAGTAGCCTGTGACACAGTGAAACACGTCTTTTTCTAATGCTCTTAATACCTGTGACCTTTACAGGGTGGGATTCTAGTCTGATACAACTGACTTAGTAACTCTATCATTACCCCAAGGTTAAACCCCGTAGTAAACCACTGTTACAAAGAAAAAAAACAAAACAGGCGCACCTACTCCTAACATCCTCGCTCTCTCTCACCATCTACCCTCCTTTATTCCTCTCCTCTCCTCTCCTCTCCTCTCCTCTCCTCACTCCATGTTTGGGGAGGTGGGGGGACTGGGAGCTGAGCCAATCCAATTACAGACAGCACAGCTCTTGGTTCTCAATGCACTAAATTCACATTTCAACAGTGACTCCCTCTTTCCTTTCACATGGTGGGGAGGGAAATGGGGAAAGTGACTGGAAATAAAATTTAAAAAACACAGGATAAAACCGCAATCTACGACCCTGACACCTGTGCAGTACGTCCAGTGTACACAACACAGCTGTCTCTGTTAAAGTGGATACAGAAAAATGATCAAAGGATGCAAAACAGTGCTTCTAATGTCATTGCTGTAGAAAGCTTAATTGATCTCTTGCAAGGAATAACACATGCATCTTTACACATTCCATTAAAGATACATCGCTCTTTTGTTCTTGACTGGGATGGAACCAGTGAAACATATGTGCAGGTGGTTAGCAGGACATAAAGAGTTCATAGTCTTCTGGATGCTGACCACAAGCAGGTCAAATAAAATGGTACCCTTTTTCTATCGGCTCCCATCCAGAACCTCCCTCTCCCTTTCTCTGGCTCTGTCCCTGCCTCTCTCCCTCTCCCTTTCTCTGGCTCTGTCCCTGCCTCTCTCTCTCTGGCTCTGTCCCTGCCTGTCTCTCTCTCTCTCTCTCTCTCTCTCTCTCTGTCTCTCTCTCTCTCTCTCTCGCTCTGTCCCTGCCTCTCTCGCTCTCTCTGGCTCTGTCCCTGCCTCTCTCTCTCTCTTTCTCTCTCTGGCTCTGTCCCTGCCTCTCTCTCTCTCACTCTCTCCCTCTCCCTGGCTCTGGATCTGTCCCTGCCCCTCTCTCTCTCGCTCTGCCCCTGCCTCTCTTTCTCTCTGGCTCTGTTCCTGCCTCTCTCTCTCTGGCTCTGTATTGACTCACTTTTAAGCAGCTTTCCCCTGGGACCTTCTGTGCCCTGCTTTAGCATTCATAAGCTGCAGCTGCTGTTTCTGGGTTTTTAGTCACTTTTCATACCGCTGAATTAAGAGAAGCACTTCCCTTCCGCATTCCAGGGCTTCCTCCGGTGGGATCTCCCTCTCTGAGTCGGAGGAAGTGATTGAAGTCCGGGGACTGGAGTTCCTGGAGGTGGGGAGGCAGGGAGCGTGTGACACATTCCTCACCCCGTGTCATGTGCGAAACACTGCTCTGACAACTCCTGTGCGGAGATTTACTGTTTACTGTACTGCATTTGAAATCACATTGCTAGAACAAGGACCTGGCTTTATTATCGTGAGTCATGAAGACAAGCGTCTCAAGTCTCAGACAGGAAAGGTACCGCTTTACTAAGTTTTCATTCTGGAGCATAAAAGAAAGAAAACTGAAAACAAGAGGAGAAAATAAAAGGTGCAAGGTGCACTGGAGCAAAATGCACATTGAGAGGCTCTTTAATTTTTATATTATCAGTAATCATGGTTAAATTGCTTACTGCTCATCAACACTGTCTTTTAAAATTATCTTATGAAAAATAAGCAAAACGCGGCACTGTATCAGAGGAGCCACACTCAAACTCATTTTACCGGCTGTGGACACTGTGTATACAGGGTTAATGTGTCCAATGTGAAAATCACATGTGTATACAGAGAGACCACTTTCAGATTGAATAAATCAGTGACATTTCTAATATAACTTCTTGTTCTGTGACTTCAAAGAAAATTTGTCTCAGTGACTAATGCATCCTGTTGCCTTTGTGTGAAATTCATCAAATCAGTATCTGGTGGGTGGGAGAGTGGAGGAACGTGTGCCCATCAGATATCTGCTTCTACTAAAGCTGGTCCTTCTTTGATTAGAGGTATTATCTGGGAGGTCGGTTTGCACAGCAGGAGAGAGACAGCCGGTTTGATCGGTATTGCACTGCAGTAATCTCTGAACAACCCTGTGCTGTACACCCCCCACCGCTCTGAACTCAACAATTAAACCTGTTCTGTGGACTCAACAGATCCTGAAGATCCGCCCTGTAACCCAACCACCACCTCCTCCATGTGAATGGGGCAACATCCCAGACATCTCAGTATTGTTACCCTCAGAGACTACATTGAAATAGCAGATCTTATCCTCTGCTTGCAAAACATTAGCAGTGTATATGGGCCAGATATTTAGTCTGTCCGCAACTGTGCACTGCGGTACAATTTCAAGGTAACATAAAAGACTTCTCTTGCTTGAAGCACACTTTGTTGCTCATTATAAAATGGTACACAGCAAGTGCACTGCAACAACACATAACAGCCAGTGTACAGAGGGTCCTCAATTTGAGGCTGTAATACAAAAATCAACACATCCAAAATCCGAAAGGTGTAGAAGAGGTTAGGAGTCTATAATTTATGTTTGGAGTGGATGTGTTTACCATGTAGACAGGCTGAGGGATACACCTGATCTGTACATAATGGTTCACACTTTGGACTCTAAACTCAGAGAAAGGTGGTCCCATTTTTAGATTGCAATTCTGTTCCTAGTTTGTATTCAAAACTGATTCCCCAACCCTAACCACTGACCACTAACCCTAAAACTAAATTTGCAAAGTGAGAACGTGCTTGGCGGGTATATTAAGGATGTAAAGCTTGTCAGCTTTCTTAAACAAACTTTGCTTTTAAGGAAGCATGCAGACCAAACCCAGCTCTGCCCAGTAAACCCTCAAAGCCTTACCTTCTTCAGCTTGCCACTCTTGGTGCCCACGAAGGCCACACAGTATCCGTTGTACACGCACGTGGCCACCGCGGTCATGCGGTCCCGGGACTCCGTAAGCAGGGGATCCCCTCCACCAGCTGGGAGCCCCCAGCGGCTGGTTGATATCCAAGCCGCAGAAATGGTCATCGATCGGCACTGGCTGCAAAATAAAGCAAAGGAATAGGGGCCTGTGAAACGCTGTGCAGGGTGCAAAATGATCACCTTAGAATGTGTAGTATATCATTGCTGATCGGCATTTAGAAAGCGTATGCATCACTATTTTTTTTTACTTTATCATCCAGTTTATACAGCTATGGCCAAAAGTTTTGCATCACCCTATAGAATTAACACATTATGCTTCATAAAGTCGAATGAAACCTGCTGAATAATGTTATGTTACATACCGCTTTGTAGTTTTCCCATATACTTAACAAACCGACAAAAATGTAATTTTGAAATCAAACATGAAATACTGTACTACTATTATGGCTTCTTATTTGTTGTTTATTTCATTATATGATGTTAAATAAAATATCTCCATTATGTTCATATAGTTTTTTTTAAATTACGTCTCAATCTTAATATTCTAGGTGATGCAAAACTTTTGGCCATAGCTGTACTTTAAAAATAGCAGTTGCATCTAAATATTGTTACATTGTACTTCACATGTACTAATAAATGCATGTGTTGAGGGGTTCGCTTTCTGTATCGTTACCCACTAAGGATATCCTCTATAATAAGAAGGGCAGGGCTGACTGAGCCAGCACTTCAAATAGGATGAGCTGATTTACTGCATAACAACACCTGATGAAACCAACATTTGGTTCAAATTTCTATGCAAAGAAAGTCTTGCTTCTAACCCTGCACACTCAGTTAGTAAATGTGGAGCACAGGTGCATTTTAATTAGATTTGTTAGACAGATGAGCATAAACGCTTCCGCGGTGAGAGTTACTCATGTACTAAATCTTATAGCCAACCACTTTCATTCTTTTAATAGGACGCCTTTGAGAAGGAGGACAGCAGTTCAGTTTTTTAATGAGCTGCAGCAAGACTCTCTTGTTTTTCAGCACTTGTTGAGCTGAAGCAGTACGCCGTTATCTTCAGAGGGGTTTTATTATAATTTGAGCAGTAGCTAGAGAGAAAGGTGGCTCAGTTTTTAGGGGTGCTGATTGTAGATTAAACGTTAGGCCAACTAACAGCTCTCTCTCTTAGAGGCCACTGCCCATGTCACAAGTGGTCTCTGGATGAACCGAGGGCTTAACCAGCACTCTCAAGTCTGCCTGGTTAACAAGTACCTTTTCTTCAAATCAGCAGCTAAATCCAATCCAACTCGCCTTCATGTATCAAAATAAAACATACCACTCTGCTCCAAAGAGCCCTCAACACCGCTGGGTTGGTATCTAATTATCCATCTGTATTTGCTACAGCTCAGATTTGCCTTTTTGGCTGTCAGTTGATATTCCCTCGTCTTGCAGCACATGATTCGGTGAGCGGTCGTGAGCGAGTGCAGTTCGATCCTTTCCCTGAGTACATTGTGTACCCATCTGTTTCAAACCATCCCACCTGGAGTGCAGCGTCGGCTTCAACCTTCCCAAGACATTGCAGTCTAACTGATCCAAATAGAGAAAGATCCAAGCACTGGTTAGATCATTAAAATAGAGTGAATTAACATTCCAAAAAGAACTCTGCAACAGTGCTTGTCTGTCTGAAGTATGTTAAAATAAAATCCAAGTTGGTAATCAATAAAACCCAAGACAGAGTTTGGTTGAACTGAGACACCCAATGGCTCAGGTGCCTTGTGTGGCACAAAGGAGAGCCAAGTCCTTCAAGAAGTGGGTTGCCTATAAATGTAAAATACATAACCGCTGATTAGACTAGTGATCCACAGAGATGTTCGGTTGTGCTGATAATGGCATGGGTTGGATTTCAGCCAGTGCACAGTATGTATAGTGGTGTTTCTACAGCATGTAAAACCACAGTGATAGTCTAGTGCTGGTTGAGCTTCGTTACTTTGAACTGGTTTGATGTATACAGCCCCTTGCTCAATTCTGCAGTCGATTGTATGTTTTCTTTCATTGTCTGTTTCATGCTGATTTGTCTTTATGTGACAATGAATAATAGACCACAAAAACAGTCAAATTCAACACATACCCTCTTGCCCTAGATCAGTGGGAATTGCAAATTCTCTAATAGCACCAAAGGAGGAAAAGCAGGATCTGTCTACTTTTGATGGTTTGATGGTGCGCTCCATGTTAGAAAACTATAAACTACAGCACAATTATTATTACTTCATCCTTGGCGGGTATATATATATATATATATATATATATATATATATATATATATATATATATATATATATATATATATGGACATCTTGGCAATTAGTCTGAATAATGCCAGCGGAAGCTTTGATTGCAGATGAGGTTCTCAGATGAAGCAGACTCCTGAACACCGGCTGCTTACTGAAACACAACGCGCACACAGTAGGTTTCTTTTGTTACTTTTCTCTTGAACTGTTCAATACTGTATACAAAAAGAAAGCTGTTATTACTCCACAGAACTTTGGAATTTAGAATGGAATGCACTCAAGGACAATGGGATGCAGACAAGGACAAGTCAAGAACTGTCGGGGACTCAAGGTCTTGGGGAAGAACCCAATTAAAAGAACCTATTCAGAAACAGCATCATATTTTAGACAGCGTTGCCTGGGTTTCTCGTTTGTTACGCTATCTAAAAGCAGGAGAGCTGATGCATTTGCATGGGATTTTCTTTACATGCAAGGACCGTGTGCATGTATAGTGTATGCAGCCAGATTAAAGCTACAGAACATAACGGCTTATCACATTGTGTGCTTAATATATTAAATTAATAAAAACACTTAAGGATAAGGCAATAAGCTTTTTACAAGAGGATATTTTAAAGACTGCTAATATTTATTCAACCATATCCAGAGAAATAAAACAAAATGCAATGCAATTAAAAAAAAAATTAAAAAAAAGTTGCATCACTCAATCAATGACCCCTTCAGAACACCATTTTTCACCCTGTGGTCGGACACTTACCGCCTTGGTGCACTGGACCTCCTTCCCCAGCAGCCAGTTGAGCTCCAGGTGCCCCTCCCCCTGGTAGCATGACTGCAGGCGCTCCTTGATGCGGGCGTTGATGTTCTTGATGGAGAAGACGCAGAGGGCAGAGTCGTCCGGGGGGTGGCGGTACTGCTTCTGGCCCTTGGAGAAGACGGTGAACAGAACATCATCCTGGGCTGAGATGTTGAGGGAGGCAGCCAGGACCTTGCCAGGCTTGGAGAGGTAGGCGGCCTGCAGCAGGCGATACTCCACGCCGTTCCGCACGCAGCCCACCGGCAGCGACACGTAGGAGTGGAACTTGTTGTCGTCCTTGCAGAGCCTCACGATGCGCGAGGTGTAGAAGAGGTCGCTGGCGGAGGCTCCAGAGGAGACGCCTCGGGGTCTCCGTTGGACTGTGAGGAAGTAGACGAAGTTGCCACTGGC
The DNA here is from genome assembly GCA_030684275.1 of Acipenser oxyrinchus oxyrinchus. NCBI lineage: Eukaryota > Metazoa > Chordata > Actinopteri > Acipenseriformes > Acipenseridae > Acipenser > Acipenser oxyrinchus. The sequence continues at coordinate 3,766,270 of CM060291.1, read as the reverse complement.
AAAGCTGTAGATGTAGAAGATGTCAAAGTGGGAGACCAGGGCCAGGGTGTCTGATGGGATCTTGATGAGCGATGACACAAAGTCACTGTGCAGCTCGTAGTCCAGCATGTCCGAGGACTCGTAATCCTTGGGCAGCTTGCGGCTGGAGATGGTTGGGAAGTAGTCCTGCTTGCCGCCCACCGCCGTGCCGATAAAGAGCGTGCCGTCCTCACCCTGTGAGGGCACAATCACGCCGTACATGGTACCTGTCTCGCTGACGCTTGACAAGTAGTGCTCCTTCTTGTGGGAGGGCTCCACCAGGATGAAGAGGTCATCCAGGCGCAGGAGTCTGCAGACTCCTGGTACAGGCTTCCACAGGCTAGGAGACGGTTCTGGGAGTAGTCGATGAGAAGCAGCTTGTTGACATTGTTGGTGAGCGTCAGGGGTTCACTGCAGGGCTGGCCGATCGGGGAGGGTAGCACGATTTGTTGTCATCGTGTGGCCCTGTTTTGTGAGACACCAGAAGGGTTAGGTTGCCAGATAGCTTGTAGACCCGGTTGACAGCACCAATGTATAGCGTCCCAGTTTTCTGGTGAACCGTCAAGTGGTTTAACGTCCAGTCCCGGTTCTCTGTGTGGAAGGTGTTGAGGGGCTGGCTACAAGAATATTCGGGGACAGTACAAGCGAGAGGAGAAGGCTGACCCTCAGTGACCAGAACCCCTGTACTGAGGGGCAAAGGAAAATCCTGTGGAAATCTTTCCTGGTTTCCATGATGGGGGAAAAAGAAGAAGAAAAAGAAAGAAACTTTCTACAAGTCTCCACAAAGCTTCTCCTGGTCTTGATTCAAGGGTCTTCACATGGTTCTAAAACAAAAAGGAAAAAAAATAAAATAAATAGTCAGTACAGTAAACAAGAATACCAGTACAGACTCTTGTCTTCTGATTTAGAAAGTTATCTTCCTTATTAAAAGCAAGATGGGAAAGATTATTCCTTCAACTTCCTCTCAATGCTCTGGGTTTACAGGGTTTCTCACCCTGAATTCCCTCGTTGTGAGAGACACAGAGATTGGGTCTGATAAGAGACAATACAAGGAAACATTAAGAGTGCGTTCATCTGCTAACTCCGGAGGAGGTGCTGGGTATGATTAAGCAAATGGGGCACAGAAAAGAAGCACGTAGTAACTATGAATTGAAGGCATACATGAACAGACTCACTTGTGCTTGATGAATGAGTGTCATGTGCCATAAGCAGACATATAAAGCAGTTCTAGGTTAGGAAACGTACATGGTGAGACTGAAGACTAAACCTAGTAGGGAACCATGAGATATTTATATCCATGACTTTGCAAACTCAACAATAAATTCAGAGTAACACAATACTGAGTCAAGTAGATCAGTTGAAATGTTTGTTGATTTGAGTTAGATTTGTAGTTTTGATAAAATATTAGAAAGCTGGGGGGGGTGAAAAAACAAGGTACAGTCTCTCTCAACAGGACATGTATACATCAGGCAAATTATTTAATTCCACTTTGCAGAGATGCATAGATCTTTCCCCATGTGTCATAAATCAAGAAGAAAAAAAAGGGAAAATGCACCATGTCTAAGGGAGTGAGTGCTCCTAGTTAATTATCCCAGCCTTTGTTCAGAGGTCTGGGTCTTATAACCCGAACACAGCGAGAGCAAATGGGAAAACTGGTACTTCTCTGCTTTTCAGCCTCTGTATAGAGGTGTTGAAATATATGCTCCCAATCTGTTAATTAGTCTGCGAAAAAGTGATTTTCCTTTTTTTGCTAAATGATAGGATCCGGAAGGAATGAATAATTTCCAGTAGCGCAATCATTCTAAAATTAATCAGTTTGTCATTAGGGATGTGGGTCTAAACCCTCAGTGAAAATGCAACTAAAGCAAAAGCGATTCTTCATTTATAATGTTATTAGCATATTTTATGCAAAGCCAATTTAAGAACCTAATTATGCTTAGCAAACTAGCCATTCTAGAAAAAAACATCATCAGTTCAAAAACACAGGGACTGAGCACCAGCATGGATGGTGAAATGGGACAATGTATTAAACAAAACCAAAATTAGTAAAGAAAGGCCAAACAAGGTAACACTCAGTAACACTATACCAAATCTGCCAGGTGACTCAAGGTCAAATTCACAAAGCATTTACCCGCATGCTAAGTTTGCACCATGTTTTGTTAAAAGGAACAAACTGTAACTAATATGTAACAACCAAGGTGCATGTCGAGTTTTATTAGAAGATTTGCAATTGACAGCTTTTATTTATTTTTCAGTAGAAACATAGGGTAAATGCTCTGTCAATACAGCCCTTCTAGTCTACCTTAGTTTGTAAATCATATTTTGTTCTACTATTTCCCTAATGAGAATGTCCCTTGCTGACCTGAGCACAGACACAGCGTCCAGGTCTGGCAGCACTGTTCGGCTCCTGCAGTTTAATATTTGTATTTTCTATTGTACAGCTAGAGCCAGAAAGGACTTGGTCACGTAGAGTGCCTCATAAAATTCAGATTGGTGCTGGAACAGAAGAATGGCACAAGAAAGGCAGAGCATGCTAAGTGACTGGTGATCTTTTATCTAGACACTTTACCTCAAAGAGGATTTTATTTAAATGTCTCCGTCCTCTCTGGGGTTCTATGTTACCAGGTCTCAATTGGAAGAACATGCAGTAAAGAGAGGGTTTCATTTTCTTTAATTGATTAAACAGAGGACTCAAACAGTCTTGTGTTGTCTCCAGTACAACCAGCATAAAAACTTGAACGTAAAAATGAAGTGCAAAGATGTTTGATGAAATTGTCAATTGAAGGGAGAGGTCTCTTTACATTTTCAGATTCCAGCTTCTCTGATGCAGTGGACAGTGAAGTCAAAGATCCCAGTCAATCCTTTGATAAAAACAGCCCCCAGTTGGCACCCAAAGCCACTTTGCCCTGTGTTGCTTTCCTGGTTAACCAAGCCCTGAAAGCAATGCAAGAGTCTATGCCTGAATGCCCGGGTACACATTGCTCTCCTGAGCTTGGCAGAGGCATGGTGGCTGGCACCAGCGCCTGGATTTTAGCAGCTGACCCCCTGAGCAGAGCTGGTGACACACTGATTGGTACCAGAAGGTATAGAGGAATGAGAGCTGTGCATGTGAAGCGTACTGTACAGATGTACAAACTGAACAGAAAATATAAAGTATATGGCAATGGATTTTAGGTTTGCCATTGGTGCAGCACAGCATGGTAGAGGTCTCAGCTGCTCTGTAATGGACTGCCCCATTTAGAGATTTAAGATCCTCAAAGGCTCTGTAGACCACACTTATTAAATCTAATACTACTTTCTTGAGTTCCTTACCATGTCCCCTTTTCATTACCCAATATAAAGCAGGATTGAGTTGTCTGAAATATGCCAGGTAAGAAACTTGCTCACATCACTGTTCTGCATCATATTTGTGGACAAACATTTCTGAATATAAGAAGCTGACTCAGTTGGAAACATTTATTTCACAAATGCTCATTTAATTTACACGTAGTATACAGTTTACAGCAACGCAACTTGTAGTTTACAATACATTTGTAATAAATGCAATGATTCAATTTTAATTTCCTTTAACATTTTCTGCCCAAAGTAATTGTTTTTTTTTGTTTTTTTTTACTGTCAATGCCATTGCAAAAATTCATCACACATCACACATCTGTGGACAATGCTGCCAAATAAAACCTAACTGATGGATTCCAATACTGGCGGCAGCATATTATTTAACAGCGTTCAGACAGCAGTCACAACTCACTGGTGCGCTAGGAGGAATCGTCCCTCTGCAAGATAAAGCTGGGAGGCATAATTCCCAACACAACAGCAATCTGACCAGGGCATGTGGAGGATGATGATAACCAATGGACTTGGCTAGATTTCTATAAGATTTATGGACCTGTATTTTATCTGCAAGGAGAATTTAAATATATTTCCAGCTCCAGTGACTCCAGCAGGAGAAGAACTTGAGTTTAACAGCAATTTGCTAGATGTAACTGGTGATTTAAAAAAAATTAAAACATAACAAATTCTCTTCCACAAAGAGAGGTGATTTTTTTTTATTAGAAAAGGATCAGTGCACAAAAGGTTAGTCAATTAGTCTTTGTTCCTTCGACTGACCTTCTCAAGAGAGAGAGAGAGATAATGAAAGGCTCTCAACATCTCAGGGATATTTATAAGACGTTTTGTCTCTGCGTGAACATACTGAAAGTGCACTCGTTCATGTTTTAAAGTTCAATCTGCTATTTTAGACCCAATCTTTCTAGGTACAGGATGGACTCTCAAGCTGCTTTTGTTGTAGAATATTAATTTGTTAGTTTTTTAGGAAAATCAAACTTTTTCCTCCAAGCACTGGCAGCAGTGACAGTGGTTCTTTCCTGCTCGATTTGTAATATAATGTTTGCATTTTCAAATCAATATTCTATGCTAATTGTAGAAGCAGCCAACTTCCGTTCCCAAAAGCCTACTTCATGTTGAAGGGCTTGCTCTTATACTGTTCTGTATGAGATCTCCTGAAGCCACACTTAACCACTTAACGACACTGGAGTCCGATGAACCCCAAGAGGCCGCGTTTCCTTATGTAAATTATATTTTTGTAGTTACATGCAAATTTTATGACAGTTCCCAATTTGCCATGCGTAATCTAAATAATAAACGACAACAAACTCAATCTCTACAGAATGCTATATGGAAACACCTGGGGGCTGAGTCAGAATAGTGTGAGTAAGAAGTTTTAATAATAATAATAATACAAACAAACAAAACCTCCAAGGTACTGGTGAACAATGTTACTATTATTCCACAATTCTGCTACCTCCCAATCAGAATGCTTGGAGTGCAACCCAAGTAAATGGAAGGAAATGACTGACAGCTAGGATCAGAGGCTTCTTCCGCTATGTCGACACATGTGACACCAACATGCTTTCCCTGGATTTATAGGAAACACACATTAAGCCTTGAGTGGGATCCAGACAGTCGTTATCAACAGGGCTGGCAAAGCCGGGCTCTTTATCTGTGCTGATCCTCGGTTGGAATAATTCTACTTGACACATGAGCTGCCATTAGATCAGCATGATGAACTCGTTCACAAATTACACTCTGCTCTACATATGAACTCAGGAAGTGGGGTAATGCATCAACAGCAGGGATGGAGATCCTGCGAGCCCTCCCAGGCTTTAGTACCGTATTTAGTACCATGTTTAACATGGACCTGAGCTTCTGACCTACATCAAGATCATCACAATTACACCTCCACAATCTGATGAACTCAATTACACAAGTGGTTATCTGTATGCAAAAAAGTGACACCAGTAGCTACACTTGCCTCCACTAAGTCCCACTACTGCTGATGATGGCCAACATTTGGGATTGGATTCAACATTAAAGATCCTTATTTCTTCTGGTTTCCAGTCCTTAACCCCAAACACTAGCCCACCTTGCTTCCATGTCACACACTTGGTGATCTGGACCCAGTAAACATATATCCTGGCCAAACCAGTTCAGTCTGATTTAGTCGGCTGGCTGTAATTACAATGTATTATTATTATTATTATTATTATTATTATTATTATTATTATTATTATTATTATTATTATTATTTATTTTTATTTTATTTTTACACACAACTTATGTTTTATTCTGCATTTTTTTTTAAAAACCCACACATCAAAATAAATATATAAAGTCAAGCTACAAACAAACACTCAGTGTTGATTAATGCTGTGATCATCCAATTGTCCCTTTATTCTGTACACTCACCAAAGACCAAAAAAACCCTAAATAAAAAAAACATGTTGCCTACTTGAAAGATTGATCTGGTTTTAAATAAATATTAAGCAGAGAGCTGAATTACCATTTTGCTTGGCTGGCCGATGCGATCCCTGGAGAGATCAGGACATTATTGTTATTCTACTGTCTGTGGTGTGTGTTTTTTTGTCTTGATCGTCTCAGCGGCAGAAAGACTCATTTAGCCAGTCAATTCCATGACAAGCTTGCCAAGGCAAGGGGTTCGTCTTTTCTCATTTCGGCTGTCTGTCATGCAGCGAGCAGATTGCCATTAGTGTTATTTCATAAATCTGAATTATGAGTAAGAGTGAAAAAAACAAGCTAAAAAGCCCATACAAGCTGTAATGTTATTAAGTGTAATTCTTAGATCTGCATTGAAGCTGCATAACAAATAGCTGGAGGCCTGACTACATTATTTTTGTACAATGTATATATAGAACAAGTTATTAAGGCAGTCAGCAAATGGGTTTCATCTTATCCTTTTTATCCATTTGTATTTCTTTTCAGTTGAAGCTGCAGAACACATCATGCAGCATTACACATTTTTCTGGATGCTGTAACTTTACTTACTTGAAACGGGATACCCTGAACACTGCACCCCGCGCCCGCCCGCTCCGTCCGCTCTTCTGCAGCAAATAATCTGGACCAGCATTCCAGTTGATGAAACTTGGGACCGAAGTGCATGATGTCTGTGTAACCAATGTCACTAAGGACCTTTCATTGAAGAAGAAAAAAATTAAGACAACTCATTTAGGGCTCCTATTAAGGACCTACATATATAGAGAGTATATAGATAAGAATAAAAGTATTAATATCGTACATATCATGATCTGTGTATCGCTGTATACATTGCATGATGTTTAGCTTATTGGCACCTATGCTGCCTAGGGACTTGATTTTAATTCATCCAAAGAATGGCCTGTCTGGGGGGGGGAGGGTGCAGGTCCATTGAAACTCAGCATGCCCCTCGCTCCCTGACTGGCACACAAACAGAGAGATCATTATTTGGATTAGCATGACAAGCAGGGTGTTTTTTTTTTTTTTCAACAGACAAAGCCAAATGTTACACAGTTCTGCCAAAGCAAACTACAGAATCTAGTACTTTACATAATCATGTGCTGCAGGCCTATCATTACCACCAATCAGCTTAAACCCCTTTGCTTATTTTGCCCTTGCTGTGCGGCTCTCCAAGTTCCTCACAGCCCCTATAGTACAGTACCTACCACCTGCGATCTCAGCACGGAGCTACCAACGACCCTGCAGACAACACTCCTGCAATCCAGCAACTACGCTTCTTGAACTCCTTTCACACTACATTCTTGCATTCTGACCACGAAGCACCTTATTTTACTTTAGACACTGCAGCCCAGCACTCTAACCACTAAGCTACCCACTACCTTCCACACTGCAGCCCAGCACTCTAACCACTAAGCTACCCACTACCTTCCACACTGCAGCCCAGCACTCTAACCACTGAGCTACCCACTACCTTCCACACTGCAGCCCAGCACTCTAACCACTAAGCTACCCACTACCTTCCACACTGCAGCCCAGCACTCTAACCACTGAGCTACCCACTACCTTCCACACTGCAGCCCAGCACTCTAACCACTGAGCTACCCACTACCTTCCACACTGCAGTCCAGCACTCTAACCACTGAGCTAACCACTACCTTCCACACTGCAGCCCAGCACTCTAACCACTGAGCTACCCACTGCCTTCCACACTGCAGCCCAGCACTCTAACCACTGAGCTACCCACTGCCTTCCACACTGCAGCCCAGCACTCTAACCACTGAGCTACCCACTACCTTCCACACTGCAGCCCAGCACTCTAACCACTGAGCTAACCACTACCTTCCACACTGCAGCCCAGCACTCTAACCACTAAGCTACCCACTACCTTCCACACTGCAGTCCAGCACTCTAACCACTGAGCTAACCACTACCTTCCACACTGCAGCCCAGCACTCTAACCACTGAGCTACCCACTGCCTTCCACACTGCAGCCCAGCACTCTAACCACTGAGCTACCCACTGCCTTCCACACTGCAGCCCAGCACTCTAACCACTGAGCTACCCACTACCTTCCACACTGCAGCCCAGCACTCTAACCACTGAGCTACCCACTACCTTCCACACTGTAGCCCAGCACTCTAACCTCTTTACTCTAGTGCCTGAACCCACTTTCATACCAGCTGCATTCCAGTGGTACAAGTAAGAAGCGTGTATGCGAGGTATGCATGACTGCACATGGCCAGAGAGAGCAATGGCACTTTGCATTTCCCTGTTTGCTGACACTCAGCCTTTCTCCTGAACAGCAGCCATCACTGAGAAACTATTTCCCACTCACATGCTGGGCCAGCAACAGCTCGCACTTCGTGTAAAAATCAATTAGACGCCATTGCAATTAAATCAGCAAGCTTTCCATCTACAGTTATTTGTGTAACGTTTTCTGTAAACAAAACCAAAAGGTGACAGGGTGCTGCGTCAGCAATGCTTAAGGAGATCTGGTACAGCAGTTAAACTGAGACAAGGAGACACAGGCAGCCTGCAAAGGGCTTCTAGGCTGACAGACCATCTTCAGGAAATACTGCAGTACTGTATTAACTGCAATATATGTGTTTCTAGCTTTTTCTACTGCACAGAACATAGTTTAGCAATGGGGTGGCCCTTCTAATCCTGGTCTTTGTAACAACTCTGTTCTAAATCGTTTATTTGAACCAATTTATGTGAAATGACCCTCCAGGATCGGGATTGGACACCCCTAGTTTAGAAGGACCTGGTGTTTGAAAGAGATGGCACCAGAAAGCTACAAGATAAAAAGAAAGAAAAAATTAAGTTAAAATGAATAATTAAATCATAGAAACGCAGTAACTGATGTGTTTTCCAATGCTGTTGATGCAGTACTGGACCCTGTGGACTATTAATAGTCAGGAATCACAGTCTCTTTGTGGGATGAATTCTTTATTTGCTTTACAAATGAACTTTCCCCAAGACTGCCAAAGTAAGCCACATTTCATTTCTAAATTAAGCGTGTGTTTGTGCGGAGCAGGGAGGAGAAGGCGGCATAAAACACACTAGAGTCTAGATTAACCCTTACAGCCAACCGGCTTGCTGTGATTTAACACCAGTCAACAGCCCTGCCATGTGGGGCTGGCTGAACCACTGTGTTTATCAAGTTAGTAACAGCAACCAAGAAAGGAGAGAGTTTGAAAGAATCTCCACGACTCCCAGTCAGCATTCTTCCAATGAGTCATGCTCTGTGGGGACAACTAAAACTCTCTGAAGACCCCAGGAGCAACCACTTCAAAGGGCTATCATTTATCAACGTGAGCTTTTTGAAAAGGCACCCAAACATGCACAGCTATTTATTTCACTTGCCACCAATTGCCCCCACACACACACACACACACACACACACACACACACACACACACACACACACACACACACAGAGTCTCTAGTGGAATGTTTCAGTGCTATATAAATATGATTCATGGGGCAGGTAGCTATCCAGTGACCTCCCTAAATATCCCGACTCCAATCAGAAATCCCCAGCCTCTGTTTCTTTCATTAAGGGTCACTTGCTGGAAAAGGAGCTATGCATTCCAAGATGTAGAACGCAACACAAAGCAATCCATTTCAGACTTAAACTCGGGGTGGCCTTTTTCCTCATGTCACAAAAGAGGGAAACCATAAAAATGAGAGAAGAATAACCAGTAGGAAGTAAGATAGAGGAATTAGCTGAAACTGTGTTCTTTTTATTGCATCTATTTTAAAATGCACGGTACCAATACGCTTTACAACAATAATCTCGGATTCTGAGAATTAAAAAGAAAAAGAAAAAGGTATTACCACGTAGAGATTTTAAAGTTAAACAAGGGGTTAACTTTCAAATAATGGAACGCTTTATAAAGAAACTAAAACCTGTTCTTAAAATGGGGTCAGTGCCCTTTTCATGTAGCTATACCTTTACTTCAAGCACCAAATCACACTGAGATACAGAAAAAATCAGTTTGAATGCACTTTATCATCATTATAGGGCTCTTATGTCTAATACTACCTCTAACATACTTACTGGTGCTATTTACTAGCTCACAGTCGCAATAAAAGCCCATTAAATCACCATTTAAACAAGACTCAACCCACTTACACCACACAGACGGTCTGCTTCCCAAAGACTGCACTGGAAATGCGAGACTCACTTTCAGGAAAGGGAGAAGCCCGCAATGACCAAAATAATTGCATCAGCAGTGATAAAACACAACCGATTCAAGTCTGCTGCTTGTTCCTTTATCCAATATCTGGCTATTGGAGTAGAAAACAAATCCTGATGGGGATACGAGCTGTATTATATTCAGATCAGATTCAGATCAGACATGTCATGTGTCTGTCTATTACAGTTGCTGCTAAGTTAATGGTCTGGCATTTGCAGCCACCATTTAATGCAATAACGTTTTATTTTGTGTGGTATAAATAAGCTTTTTATTGTCATGCAATTACCCATTTCTTGAAGCTCACTTACATACTAGTAAACAGGCAATAAATACGCAATAGAGGTGGGTAGCACCCATTAGACTGCCACTGCCAATTTTCCATGTGCTGTATGTACTTGTCAGTTGCGTATAATTATTTATATTGGTAGATTCCTTCTCTAAAACACTGAGGAAGTAAAAATACAGTTGTTTAAAACAATGTTCTGGAATACATCTATTATGGTTACATTTCCACATTGCACAGTTATTGACTATTAACATGTAACTGAATGTCAATGAAAGGGTAATTGCATATCAAATGGTTTCTGCTATGCATAATAAGCGCTGTGTTTAACATTGTAGAGTTTCACTAGGGTATCCTGTTTTTGTCTGGACAGCATGTTTATTTATGTTAACTGGGAAGATAAACTACATTTGTGGGTTTTTTTCTTCTGAAACCACAACACAGCCCCCACGTCAGTCACTGTCCTGTTTGTTCTTGACAAAAGGCGCCGGTCCCAGCAATCTTAAACTGTAATTTGCCGTTTTAGTTTCCGTAGCAGTTTTAAATAAGCCCAGGGCAAGGGAGCTGTATACACAACATGAAAACTGGAAGGCCAATGGAAACAAACCCCTCCAGGATGTTGGTACAACAGGTAGTTCAGTAGTTCAGGCAGTTCAGCTGAGATGCTGCCCCAGGGTAGCTGGGATCTACCCTACTTCACTCTTCACTTTGTACAAGGGGCAGGAACACTGACTTGACAAACAGTCCTGATGGGAACATACTGAATAGCCAGTCAGAGTTAATGAACAGCATGCCTAGCAGAAACCTCACAGCAGAATATCATGGCTGATGTGTTAATCCAAACAAATAATGTTCGGTTTGTCACATAAATTTATAATAACTGTCTTCCTTCTGAAGTGCGTTGAACAGGGCTTCTCGTAATCCCTGTACCTAGGTTATAAATTATAAAAAGAAAACTGATACTTACAGAGTTTTGATATACAATACTCACTGATGGCCATTTAAAAGAAATCTAAAGTCGATAAATATCAGCAAGAGTAAAGTTTGCTGCTATGGATAGATTTAAATATGCAGTGGGAGTAAGGAAGTTCAGAGTTAGCCAATCCAAGTGTCGATGTGGTGCATGATGGGAAGCCTGGGCTTGGCACACCTGACTCAAGAATTCAGTGAGAGGTCAAAGTTTGTTCTGGGAAAGCCAGCCTGCCGAAGCGCTATCTTGCCAAGTCATGGTTTCCTGCCTGGCGTGTGAGAAATATTTACAGGACAAAGTACAGGATGGAAATGAGGTTTCCTGGAAGCATCGAAACACCACCGACCTCTCGTCATTCCCACAAAGAGATCGACTGAGCATTAGCATGCTGCAGCAGTATGACTGTTTTAATTTAGGGGATGTCTGCAGAATAAATGCTGCACTTCGACTGAGCTGTGGAGGTTTGTAAACTACAGCAGAACTTATTGCAAGGCATGACGATGCAAAACAGTTCATTCTGCTGCGGCATTATCAAATGGCCAGGGTAATGCCCTTGCTGAGTCGATGGTGCTACTCATTTTAATAAGAATTAAATTAATGACACATTTTACAGAGCTGTGAAACTTTCCTCCAAAATGTCTTTGCCTATTCTATATTAAAGATATCGTCGGCAGTATATGCTGTGAAGATGAAAAGCAGGAGTGGATCTGCACACAGCTAACTCTCTGTTACAGTTTGGCCTGATCAAAGACAAACCTAGAGGCCCTGTGTATGAGTGAATTTAAAGATTAAAATAAGCATCTATTAAAACAATAAAAATACAAAATATCAAAAGAATCAAAGAACAACTGTGGCCCAAGGTTTGATCCTACTGGCAGACTCAGATTGCTGTCAGCATTGATTTACTGGTTTATATTACAGGGAGCGCTTCCTTTATTATGATGTCATCGCCCAAGTATCAAAAGGCAAGGACATCTCAACTGAGGGAACGCTTTCAGTACAGACCATACTTCGGTTAAAAACAAACATCTACAGCTTAATTTTGCAGTGTCTCTTGAAACACATTCGTCTGTCGTCATCTATACAACTAAAACAATGCAATATTGCGGATATGAAAAGGCATCCGTTTCATGGATGCAGTGCTGATGTTGGGGACATAAACCCCTTTATTTCCAGTCTCTGTGGTGGTCACCTTCCTTCCCAGTCACGACGAGGGACGAGGGTTTAGCATTGCACACAGCTGGCCCCTGAAGTCACGGCCGCTCTTTGTACTGTATTGCAGCATGAGAAATATTTACCAGGACAAAGTACACTATTGTATTTATTGGGTTTCCCTCGGGGCAAAAGTCACGGAACCATTCAATTCAATTCTTTCTTGTGTTTTGTACATTCATCAGGGCTGGCGGTGACTTTGAACAGGGATTGTTTTAAGTCAGGTGGATGGATTGCAGGCAGAGTAAACATGTTTGGCCAGGGCTCATGGTTTCTCAACAACAAAAACATCCCCAAACAAGGTCTGAGCATGTATTCCAGCTCCCAGCTCCCAGTTCAACGCATGTGGGCGGCTTATTATTCTGCTTGGGAGACAAAGGGGAGGGTGCTAAAATGACTCAGGCAAAGTGTAATACAGTAGTGACAATTTGCTAGTAGCATATTAGGGAAGTCACAAAAGTATCTTTTACCATTTGAGAAATGTAGCCAAACTTAGACCAATTGTTTCCGTATCTGATGCTGAGAGACTAATGCAAGCCTCTGTATCATCTAGAATTGATTATTGGAATGCACTTTTCTCTGGTGTCCCAGAACATTGTGGCATCCCTCTTGCAGCTTGTTCAGAATACCGCTGCTAGAATTCTGACTAAAACCAGGGAAAGTGAACATATTACCCCTGTTTTGGCCTCTTTACACTGGCTCCCTGTGCAGTACAGAATTGATTTTAAGATTATGCTGTTAACTTATAAGGCCCTGAACAGATTAGCACCTACTTATTTGCAGTTACTGACCCTGTATCTTCCAAACTGCACTCTGAGATCACAAGATGCAGGGCTGCTGGTTATTCCTAAGGTTAACAAAAGCAACACGGGAGGCAGGGCTTTTTCTTGTAGAGCTCAAAAATTATGGGATGCTCTGCCTTCCTTTGTCAGGGAATCTGGGACTGTTACAGATTTCAAGACTAAAAACACACTTTTATAAAACGGCTTTCTTTTATCTTAGTGGGTTTTCATGCAACTTTAACATTGCTGCCTTTGTATTATTATGTGTATACTGTTATTTAAATCTGTTATTTAAATGGTCTGATCGTGGCAGTTGTATGTGTGACATGCTATACAAATGTATTGTGGTTTGTTCTTTTTTTTCTGCTATGTACAGTGCTTTGCGATACTTAATATAAATACAATTAATAAATAAATAAAATAAATATATAAAATATATAAGACTATAGAAATCAGCATGGGAGGCTCATTCTCAGAACTGAGGGGCATCTATTGTGAGAGGGAAGCAGGTGTGTGCTTCACACCTGTTCATGATGCTACACACAAGCGTGTCAGAGTACCATTTGAATTAGCACACAAAGGCAGCAGGGAACGCATTGTACGGTACCTTCGTACAGCACTATACACACACTGACAGGTGGACATGAGCAAATAAATCCAGGCTCTGTTATTAAAACACAAGCCCTCTCCCAGTCCCTCTTTCACTCTCTCTCATTCCTTCTCCACCCACCCTGTTTTGCTGTTCTGTTTCTCATTCACCCTTCTAAATAAACAAGGCTCTCACTCAGAAACTATACAGGATGAACTGGTGCACAGCACTGGTGTTCCCTTCTAGACGATGCTGTTCTGTACAGTTTATCAGTTGTGCAATGAGTGTGTAACTACAGCTTTCGTAAGCTGCTTCCCTACACAGTTCCAGCCAGGTTTACACAATGTATAAGTGGCAGGCTCAGATTTATCTAGATCATTATGCAACCTGGAATGGCTAAATTGACTATGAAATGTGATTACTGACATATCCACCATTCGATTGCTTTGTATCCCAAGGTATTCATGCATGCACGTTCCTACTAGTGCAGTCTGTGTAGACAGTCACAGATCCCTTGCTGTCTGTCAGTACAACCTGCTCTAGGGTCGGCAATTGGTGTGGGAGGTCCCACTAACATGCATGGAAAACATTGGACCCAGGCTGACGCTGCCATGTGGCTGTAACTGCCTTTATTGCAAACAGACACAGTGCAAAATGCTGTGAATGATTCTTTAACATGTTGATACACTGCCCTGTTTAGTCAAATGCTTCACAGCCAGCCTCATTTACTTACTTCGGCTTCAAAATACCAGCCTGTCACAATGCTGATGAGAGGCTGAGATACTGCAATCCGGGAGAATTTGTACTTGCACTTCAAAGGGCCTTATTTGACCCATATCCTTGTTTTTCTTTCTCGTATTACAAATGAAGAGCTTCTTTGAGTGTTTTATTTACATTGACTGGTCGTACTCAAGGGGTGGGTACCTACTTTGATAACAGAGCCCTTTAATGTACTAAAAAGTGCCACAACAAGGTCCAGAAAACATGCCAAATTGACACTGATAGTAAACACAAGCAGAAAAAAAGTACAGAGCTATACAGATACAAAGCTGGACTTTTAAAAAGAGAAGGTTTTAAATCTTTACCCCATCCGACAGCATGACATTGAACAACCCATCAAACCATGACTTTGTTCTCTTCAGCGCTGCTGCTATTTTTGGTTTGCCTGCCTGTCTGTCAGACCTCCCCTCGCGGGGGCAGAGTGCTTTACTACAGCAGTGATGTCTAAGAGGGTTTGCTCTGACACAGGAGCTTGTTCAATGCCAAGTGGTTTGATGAGGTCAAGAAAGGGTCACCATGACTCCACCCCACTGCATCCTTCTCTGCTTCTACAAGTAAAGTAACAGAACCCAGTCAAGCCCAACATCTCCAACGGCAGCCCCTACAGACTTTGACATTATTCATTAAACAGCTTTTGAATAATGCGTTGCTAAGGAGACCTGTCTTCATCACCAGAGAGCCCAAATTCTAGAAGTACAAGTCCCCCCAAGACAACAACACACTTGGAAATGAAACAAGGTTACCTCTCACTGCAGCACTACCCTTGGGTGCTATTATTTCACACAAAAAATGTGACCTGTCTGCAAGGCAGCTAATTCTGGAAAGCACACAGGCCCAAAACAAATACACACCTGACACACCATTCCGGGAACAACAATTTATTACTCATTTTTATTCGTTCTCTGTCTGGTTGCAATCCACAAAAACACAGTCTCCCAAAAATCCCAGCCAGGTCCCGTGGAAAACATAAATGCAATAACATTTTTAGTTTACCCCTAATAAAAGTTTACCATGGTATTTTTACAATCCTTTTTCTATGGTTATACATCAACTGCTGAAATCTTAAACCCAACAAAGCGCTGGTTATCAGCGTGGCTGCTGTAGGTCTGGTGTTTGTACACAAACCTTTACTTCATCATTGCGGTGGTCACCATGGGAACAGGGGCAGGGCAGGTGTCCAGCTAGACCAGGAGGCAGTGCTGAGGATGAACGCTGGCACAGGGGTGGAGGGGTGGGGTGTCAGAGACATGTGGCGCTGAAGTGTGGTGCAGGCAGCCGAGTCTGTGATGCCACCCGTGGCCCTGCCACGTCTGGTGCCTCTCCTGCTCTCATCTGTTCTGTGCAGCTGCCCTGCTCCCTTTGTGATGTCGCCAGCTCCGACTCTCCCTTTTGTCTGTTCGTTTATTGCTACTACCCCTGAACAAAACGCACTTCCTCTGTGACACCATGCTAATTGATTATTAATGGTTCATATGCTAAATGACTTTTACATCAAGGATGGGCACCCTCAAACAAAAACTGGTTGAATGCAGTCTCTCAAATCCAAATTAAAGACTGATACTGAATTTAAGGACGTTAATACAAACAAATACAGACACAAAGTTATAATGTAAGAAAGAAGAACTGAAAAGTTGCCAGACACCAATAGTGAAGCTGATTAAATGCTGGCTGCCTCCCATGAGCAGATATCCAACAGATTTAGTCCTTGTAAGCAATGACTATTTTGGGAGTACAGAGAAAAAAGCCAGGTTGAAAAAGGTTTTCTAAAAAGAAACAGAACCATTTTCATTCATTAATTCAGCTCGAATGTCCTTTCTTATTCCTGGGGCTCTATGGTATTCATTGAAGAACCCACTTGTGTTGGCAAACATGAAAATTAAGGAAATCTGTTCCTAGGTCTGTTAATCTACAGTTGGCACAAACTGCATGCTTACAACCCCTCCCTCTCTTCTCTCTTTAAGCAGACTGAGTGGAGCCTCCAGACAACTTTTGCCTGTAAAACTATCCTTCATAATCTGCAATGAGGGTTGAAATCCATGCGGTGCCAGTTTTATAATGCAGTGGAGAATCAGAAAGCTATTAATACAGAATAAATGGTTTAAGTGCATTTAATAAACTTCAAAATAATGGACACATTAGAAATACAAAACGAAGCCAAGTCTCTTTAAATAATACAATAACAAGTTATGCAATACACCATTGATGGTTAATACTTTTTGATAATACCAGCCGCATTTTAATAAAGAGCTGATGGCAGTTTAAAATGCAGAGCTCATTGTGTTTACACAGTCTCAGACAGCGAGGACCATCTCCTTTCCCAGACAGTGCTTTTAGTTGACAAGCCTTGTCCTATCGTTAAAACAACTCGCTCTGTCATAAGAACTGCCCTCTGCTGTATCAGCGTGCGACACAATCCCCAGCCACCCACCATTCTTAGAATCCTTGAAAAGCGAACTGCACGAATCAGAGCCCCTCATTAAGAGTGCTGATGAGAGGAAATCAGGACTCTCTGCTCTCAACACTGCTAGAGCAGGTAAACATCCTCGGGCCTTCTGCTTTAGGAGAGACCTTACCAATGCACACGTTGACAGTAATGCTATTACTGTAAGCAAACAGTATGAACAGACAGTTCAATTCTGCCTACCATTCTATAGGCAGATGCCTGCACAAAACATGTGCCTTATTCCACTCGGGAATTTTACATGTTATCTTCTTCCTTACTTAGCCAGCACTATCACAGATTAATCAAATCTTCCCGACTTGCGCGCATCAGTCGAACCTATCTAACACCATAAACAGCACCTGGCTCATCGACAGACCAACACGTGGTGGAGACTAACAGATAGGCATTTCGGCTCTGACACTGAGTTATGAGATGCACTCAGGCATGGTATTAAAATGATACTGCACAAGCCGTCAGTGCGGGCGCAACAGCATGGGAAAGCCCAACGCTAGAACAAGGAACCACGCTGCCTGTATACAAACACCGGACTGCTTTAGCTTTCTAAGGGATGCCAATGCCAGTCGTATGTTAGAACAGAGACTGAACAAGAAATGAGAGTGCTTGCTCCATTCTTCCCTTATTAATAAAAAAAACCTGGAAAGCTCTAAATGAGTCTAATCTAAATCATCAGGCAGCACTTTTCACCTCTCTGTTCTGTACAGAACACGGTGTACATTACACACGTAAAATTAACATCTGCAGAGGACTGCAGAGCAGCACTGTACAGGGAGCAGAGGCTCCTCATTTCACCCCATTGATCAGCTAGGCCATGCAAATCTGTCAGATTTGAATACTGCAGACAGCAATACAAATAACAGGTGAACGCTTTTAAAATAGTGAATCAAAGAGCACTGGATTTCAAAGCATTTTTTGCTGTCTGCTCCCCCAGTAAATTTCAGGTTGCTTAGTTGATAACTCCATATAGTGTTAAGGACACCAAGATTCCTCAACAGCTGTTCCTTACTGCATCAGGGATGAAAATAAGACTCCTATTGCATAACAGTCCCACCCATACCAGGTTTTACTATGAGCTTGATTAGCTACAGTGTATAGGTAACAAGCTCAGGCAAGTCTTATTAAACACAAAGTAAAACCAGGAATGGATCAAACTGCTATGCAATGGGAGTCTTATTTCCATCTATGTACATGCAGAATCCAGAAGAATACCCACATGTCAAATGAACTGACCTCATAGTTATTTACTTTGTCATAGTTCCTGATTCATTTTTCATCTACATTATGCATATTTCTTTACAAATGTTAATGTTTATGTTAAGTGTTTCAGACTATACTTTAGAAGCACCAAAAAGTGTTACTAAAAAAAACTTTACAGCTTATGAATACTAAAATGTGACATCAACACCAGCTATAAACTGGCATTTAAATACATGTTAACAATACATTACATTTTTTCATATAAATAAATAAATAAAATCAATGACATTTATTTATATTAAGTGTGACTAAGGCACTTCAGTAGTACCTTGGTCACACTTAATGAGCTCTGTGTCATGCAGATGAACAAACTGGGAAGAAGAGGTTTTCCTCACCCAACCTCTCCCTCCCTCCTCCAGGTTTGAGAATAAATGAACATGTCCCAAGCCCCTGAACACAATAGCTTTAAACAGCCTCTGGAAATGGTTACTGTAATGAACTGACATAAACAAATCAATAGATTAGCATCACAGCGTTGTAAGATAAAGCCTTGAAATCCAGGGTGGTCATTTGAATAAAAGCAGCATCGTCTGGTTAACAGGATAAGACTGGAATCAGTATCTCCATGTAAGGGAAAGAAAAACCCTGAGCCCCAGTTTCTTTGAACGCTTTTATTTTCTGAATTGCTCACTGTTTGAAGCATGTGGCTTAGATGTTTTAGCAGAGGATAGTTTGATGCTCATAGGGTTGATCAGAGTGATTTCCACCAGCCCGATGTCATTAACCTCATTGATTAACCATCCACCCAGTATATGAACTATAATATACAGTACATGCACGCAGTATCTGAACTGTCAAGCACTACATTTTGTTCGAAGCGTTAAAGAAATACCAGGGCAAACAGATTTAAACAAAGCATACAGAGACCTCCCAAGCAACGCTAAAGGCATTCAGAGTGTTGGTTTACATAAGGGTAAAAGCCCAGTAAATGTCCCACTTAATTGCACATGTGTCAGATACTGTATGTCAACAGCAAAACTATAAAAATGCATCATGCTCAATGACCTCAAAAAAAAAATTCTTAAAGAAAAGTACAAACAAGACTATTGCACCTTTCTGGATGAAGTCAGCATACAGGGATTTACTGGGTAATAAAAATAACTAAATTCAAATTTGATTATTAATAATAATAATAATAATAATAATAATAATAATAATAATAATAATAACTAATTTAAAAAGAACACATGTGATAAGTAAAATCTATTTTTTTTTGTTTTAATCAAAAAGGTAAGCAACAAGACATAATAGTAATAATTTCATTAAAGTGTAATGTTAATTGTGATTTGTTTGTTTCTTTTTTCTTTCATATTGAATTGCCAAATTATTACCAGGAGCAGGCTCATGTAATGCCAATGAACTGCGATTGTCTTTGTTGAAAAGTCTCCCTCATCCTTACCCTCCTCTCTATCAATCTGTAATAAATCTATGCTTGGTGGAGCTGTAGGCGTAACAAAACTGGTGGTCCAAAATCAAGCTGCTGTTTATTTTAGAATAATGTACTCTTGTGTGTCAGTGTGCCCAGGTCAAACTACTGTTTAAATATGTGACAACAGGCTAAGTTAATGAAGTGCAGGTGGGGTCACGATTTTATTGCATAAACAGTACACTTAATATGCACTCCTCCATACACGACAGATGGAAGTTGTTTTAATGCAAATGGCAGGCAATTTTCTCTTTAAAAGCATTTATTATGCAC
The DNA here is from genome assembly GCA_030684275.1 of Acipenser oxyrinchus oxyrinchus. Lineage (NCBI taxonomy): Eukaryota > Metazoa > Chordata > Actinopteri > Acipenseriformes > Acipenseridae > Acipenser > Acipenser oxyrinchus. Next base: position 3,746,227 of record CM060291.1, on the reverse strand, counting down.
AGCGCTCGCGACAGAGAGTAAACTGCCGAACCGCTCTCTCTCTCTCTCTGCGGGAAAATGACGATTTGTGGATGCATCTGCTAGTTCAGAGTCGTGGACAGATGAGAAGCCTGCATTGTGCACCTAGGAGCTGGAAAACTAAATCATCTCCACCAGATGACAATACATCAGTTTGAACTTTTCAGACACCAGGTCTTGTATAGCGCTGGACCTATTGCAATGCCCAGAGGCACAGCTTGAAAATCATATGAAAAGGCATTGGCCTGGACACCTCATTATTATTATTTATTTCTTAGCAGATGCCCTTCTCCAGGGCGACTTACAATTGTTTCAAGATATCACATTATTTTTACATACAATTACCCATTTATACAGTTGATTTTTTACTGGAGCAATCTAGGTAAAGTACCTTGTTCAAGAGTACAGCAGCAGTATCCCCCACCTGGGACTGAACCCACGACCCTCCAGTCAGGAGTCCAGAGCCCTAACCACTACTCCACACTGCTGCCCTAATGCTTTCAAAGATACGGTGTAACACAGCTATGTTCAACCGGATGTTTCCTGGGTGTCACTTTAACTATAGCCTTCCAGTTTTAACCTTGCTGTGCATTGAACAGACAACAGAACTTGTTGTCTTACTAGTTGGTTTAGATTTCCCAAAGGTTGAAAACTCTCTAGCCTCAACACTACTACTTCTACCGGCAACATGCTCTGCTGCAGCCTGGGAGAATTAATATCATTATCAATCTGGATAACATTTTAAACTAAAGCCTTTCTACCGAGTTTACATTTCCATCATGGGAATACAGGGTTTGACATACACAGCAGTTTCACCCATTCCAGTGTATTGGTCACAAGCTCAAGTGTGTAAACTTATAGTAAAACGAGGAATGAATCGAACTGCTATGCAATGGGAGTCTTATTTCCATCCCAGAAATATACTGGCATGAGTCTTTCTAAACTATATTGAAACCATTAGACGCACTATACCTCACAATTTGGGTCCAAGAACATATTTGTTGAAGGGTTAGAAAGAGGACCGATTCAGTGCCTGCTACTAGTGAAAACTACCGACGTGTTAAACTGAACGACCACAAATCAGGTCTGTACACATGCAAGCGGATACTGTATCCCGATCTTAAGTACAGTACACAGCCCATTCATTAAATAGAATACAAACGGGCAATGTATATAGACACACGGTTCTAAAAGCACATCACAATGCGTTCTGAGAACGAGCTCTTCGCCAGGACCCCCTTATAAATTGTTAATACAATTTCCACTTGGATGACTGCCAGTCACAAAACAAAAACAGGTCTACTTTAAAAAAAAACAAAAAACAAATGATGACACGCTCGTATTACCACAAACACAAAACCCGGTCATATAATGTGTACGTATCAGTGCGGTTTGCAATTTCCAGTTCAGAGAGAGAATAATAATAATAATAATAATAATAATAATAATAATAATAATAATAATAATAATAATAATAATAATAGCAGAAAATCTAAACGAACATCCCAAAGTAGTATACTACAGTTCAAATAAACATACACGGGCGAAAGTTCTTAAATAACTTCATACCAGTACAGTACTATCACATTGCACAGTGAAGCGCTACCGGCTCTAGTAATATTTAATGGAATACAACGACCTGCATTAACCTAACACCAAACAAAATGCATCTTAAACCAAAACAGTTATGCATGTATCCTGCTGTGTACACGTACTTACCTAAGTACCAAGAGGGGTTGTGTTTGATGTCAAAATGTGGTTGTGTGTTTGCGCTAAATATATTTTCTAATTACATCCACATTGAATTGTATAGAATTCCAAATCTAAACCTGGCGTTGCTGTTACCAGTTCAAGTGTCCGTTCTGTACTCCCGCAGAATCTCCAGTCCAATGCAATTCGTTAGATGTGCCGTTTCATTCATTCGCTTCCAGCAATTGATCATAGGGGTGCTATACTTGCGTGTTCCTTGTCCTTTTCCCCCTTGTTTTAATTAATACTTTGCCGTAGCCGGGTTAGATATTTAACATTCCATCAGTTTAACAGACCCCTTGTATTTATTTCGGTCTGTCATCAGCGGTTTCTCGTTCCAGGTTTATGTTACAGCATCTCTATCTGTCTGTCAGGCTCAAACGCACTAAAATACACACACACACAAGTCCTTTCTAACCAGCAAGGCTAACACACTGGTAACCAAACCGCTGGCAGTACAGTCCCTACAGCGGACCGATTAAACCCAACCCCCATACATTAGCATATGATTCATTTGCATGCCGTCCCCGGGTTTAACCGTGTCAGCGACAGAGACGGCTTGGCTTTCAGGCTAGCGGCAGTTACCTTTGCAAAAACCTCGCCGCATATTTCTCCTAAATCTTGTTCAACGCAGGTATTATCCCTGTAATCCTGTATCGCACACAGGTGCGCTCCCCTCCATATGTACCATACCTGTGTAATTTACCCATTCATCTCTCATTGAAGTCGGTTTCCTTGCATCTTTTGTACGGAACAATGCAATATATAGCGCATTCAGTCACAGCACTTAATGGCTACCGTTCATTCGCACCCCCAGAGTTAAATATATGGAGTTCTGCTCACACTGTACGGGTATACTGCAGTAAATTATATATAAAACATGTGCCTGTTCCATAAACCTTTATAGTTGCAGCAAAGCCTGTAGTTCACTCCACTGTTGCTCGTATCTGCGAGTCGAGTTATCTATGACATGCTTGCACAAAGCCGCGGATTAACCCTTTTGTCGACAGATTCCTGACACGGATTGTTAAAAGCCCTGGTGTTTGCAGTGGAGCTGCATTTTAATGCACAACCACCTTACGGTTCAGGCTACTTTATGTTTCACAGCAGTCATCGTGGAAGCACCGGACTCTTCCCCAGTACATAGTAACCGGACTCTTCCCCAGTATAGTATCTTTACACTCTGATCTAGAATAGCCTATAACATGAAATCAAACCACCTTCATGCTCTCTTTTTCATCTTCCGTGCCGTTTTATTTGAGCATTTCCTTTCCCGGTTGAGATCTGATGTATCGCGTTCTGCATACAACTGCATTCTTCGCACACGACTATACAGGAACAGGCAGAAAATCGCATGTTTTTAAATGTGATCTGTACCACCACGGCTCATCAAAAGCGGCACTCTGCAATGCTTATTTAGGGGACACTTTGATTTTTTGTGCGTCGAAAAGTACAATCAAAACAATTGAGCAATCAGAAAAATGGGAGAAACTTCGAAATTGGTATTTCAGTTTTGTGCACAAGGACCAGGTGCAATTAGAAGGAAGAGTGAAGAATGGTGTTTATTAATGGCTCACATTATTGTACTGGAGTGCTACTGTACTGTGGCGGTTTCAACCAGTTCCCGACATTGTTCCAGCTTTAATATGTCTTTAATTAACAGAGCAGCTGAAAGCCTTGCTTAGACCGGGTGTTTAATTGAGTCTAGTAAACAGGACCTGATTGGAATGAATTCTTGGAATGGAATGGACCTAGAGCGACAAGTGAGTTCCACTGCCCCACAGTATAGGTCAGATAGAAGCAGTCTTTTGAGCAGTTTGTCATGATCAATGCAATACATATGTAGAACACACTGAGTGGTTTAGTAGGCATACCAGCATACCCTAGAGAGGAATATCATTCAGCAGATGGAAGCTGTATTTAGGGTACCAATAAACAGGACCTGCACCTCTGGTCGTATTAAAGTCCCATATTGAATTAACTGCTTGATTTGGGCTCTGTTTATCGGACAGACATCACCTCTTTTGACAGGTGACAACTTTCATTTTTCTCAGCTGCAGCATTGCAAATGGGCCTATCCTAGATCTACAGCCGCTGCCTACAACTGGGTATGCAGTTACAGAGTTGACTAATTTTCAACATCACAAATAAACAAACACTACCGGCTAGTGCTTTTAATTGCACAAATAAATACGCTTTGTTTGGGACGCGCGTTCGTTTAACTCTTTAGCTGTCAAACGCTTAATTGCGCATGACTTGATTCACAATTATTGGCTTTTACAGAAATAATTGATTCCAGAAGCTAATCCGTTCTGGCACCGAACATCAAATGGCAGGCTAATTCACACATCCCAGCCTGCATCTGGAAAACGCTCGAGCACCAGCCCATTATTTAACCACACACGCGTTTATTATTATTATTATTATTATTATTATTATTATTATTATTATTATTATTATTATTGTGTTCTGTATTCGGTCTATTTACATAAACCAAACATCATTTCAGTCACGTGACGCTTGTTTGCATTTTCGAGTTTTTTTTTTGTTCTATGATATGTGTTTAAAACAGCAAAGATCCATTTCGTTGTTAGCCTGCTACTACTACTTACAGTACGGCGCAGAAACATAAGATACAAATAATAGAATATACAAATAATATGACACATCTGCAGTTCTATATCAGCATTTATGCATGTGATCAAACATTAATTTGGTTGTCGTTACCGTACCACAGTAGTCTCATTTTTTAAATTTACGGCAAAAGTTGTTTAATATATTGCAGATCTAAAACTATCGTGCATCACCCAGATCGCTTTGCAAAACCTGATCTCTGCTGCATGTACATATTGAATGTCTTCGCCAGCTTGAGTGAAAACATCTATAGTACAGTGCCACCTATAGGCCCCTGAAAGAAAGATTCTTCAATACAAAGTGGATCGGGCAAAGTTCAGATGTCATTTTAAAAGTGAACAGTAGTGTCTGATACTATATTGATTCCTGCAAACAAACCATTTTTCTTTTCTTTGGGGAATTAGCATAATCTAACACTTGACAAGACATTCCTGTGTCTTATAAAGTATAGTATCTCAATGGAGTTAAGAGCCTCTTGCTGTTGTCCTCTGTCCCTTGGAAACTGTCATTACAGAAAAACACTCTCGCTTTTGTAATAAATGCTTTTTACAGTTGTGAGACAGACAAGCGATTTTGGTAATGGCTTTTAGTGTGTTTCATCTCAGTAACTAGACTGGAAATCCTGGCTTTGCCCATTAATTGTACAGCAAATGCACATCTTTTGTTAAAAAGGTGACAATGGACTGGTTTGTAATGTGTACAGCATTAACACACTGGTAAATGCAGGGTGCATTGTAACAAGGGGCTGAACTTTAAATGCTACGCCAAAGGATCAATCATGAGGTTTATAAGACCTCAATCAGGTAGCTGGCCGTTAGTTCAATATTTATGTGAATGCAAATGCAACTGGGAAATGAAGGACTATAAAGGAATTAAGGAATGGACTTACTGGTATATAACTTACTGCACTGTGCTGTGGTGAAATCATAGTGGTGAATCACAGATATGCATGGAATGCATTGGAAAAACTGCAGTTTCAGTTAAGCAGCTTCTATGTAGTTAGTCATCTGCTGCTGTTTTGATCTGTTTACTGCAGCTGTTTTTCAATGGGTGCTGTGATGAATTATAATGTCATTAAAGCAGAATTTTATTTCATTTTACATTTTTTTCAATCTAGAGATAGTGAGATGACTATTTATGTGCACCTGGCTCAGTTGAACATGTTTTTTTCTTATGCTCGTCCGCACAGTTATCCTAGTTATCTCTTCATTACCAAAATCAAATCATCCCCAGTCAAGCAAACTCATCAAAAAGTTATCTCTTCATTAGTTATCTCTTCATTACCAAAATCATATCGTCATTCTAATGCAAAACAAACATCAGGTGAGTTATCAAGTGATTTTAATATGCAGACCTCTGGCGGGAGTCCCAATTGGGTTATATATATAGAAGATTTAATGCAATGCACGCTACAATATTAAAAATAACAAAAGCTTTTTTTTTTTTTTTAACTGGAAGGCTCCTGTCTCCATTAGCATACAATTTAGTAATGCTGCATAATTGCAAGACAATCCACTTTCGTTCCTAATTCTCTATTACCAGCTAGGCTTTTGTCCAAGACATGCTCATTTCAAATTCAGGAGTTATTACAAATAAATTAGTAGGCTGCTGGCAGCTAGAAAACAACCCCCACCCTTGCTCCACCAAGTCCAGTTTTACACTCCAGTTTTAAAACATATTGTTCTGAAATGAATCACATAGATCAGCTTGAAGATTAAATTGCCTTTTTTTATCCCAGCGTTGTGGCTGGTCTATCAGTCGCTGTCAGATCCACATCTTCCTAACCCATATTAATACACACTTAACTTGATTGAGGTGAAAAACCCATTTTCCTCAAATCCAGTATATCAAAATCTGGATGAGGAAGGCGGCTCGCTAATATGAAGAAGTGAATATATCCCTAATTAACATACGCTGCATATTCATTTAGTAGGAGTGAACCACTCCAGGAAAATGTGCTCATATAAGTAAATGTTATGAATTCATTTAAAAGGCTATTTTACATCAGTGATTGTCAATCCTGGTCCTGGGGACCCCTGTGTCTTCTGGTTTTCATTCCAGCTGAGCTTTCAATGGGTTACATCATTAAGATTTGGATGATATTTAATTTCTTATTTTTTTTAAAGATGTTTAAAATCATTCTAAGTGATTTCAATTCCTGATAGATAGATAGATAGATAGATAGATAGATAGATAGATAGATAGATAGATAGAGAGAGAGATAGATAGATAGATAGATAGATAGACAGATAGATAGAGAGATAGATAGATAGATAGATAGATAGATAGATAGATAGATAGATAGATAGATAATTCACTTCGTATTATCTGTGTCAATGTGCTTTTGTCTGAATTCAGGGGCTGCTCTTCAATTCTAGTTGTTTGCCATAGACATATTTTAAGTAGGCTAGATCAGACAAAGGGTCTCTTGACACCTACTCTATGTTACACATATCTATGGCAGGCCACTAGAACTGAACAGCTCCTGACCTCAGGAGAAAGAACACACCAAACAGACGATCATTGCAATAGAACCACTCAGAAAGATTGCAGTCATTATTAAATGGAAGAGGACAGAGAAATGAAATCTGAAGCTACGAAGACCAGGTGGATGAAGTGGAGCCTTTTCTTTGTCTAGACCAGGATTCCAGGCCACTGATCTGCAGTGATCACACAGACAGCACGCTTGTTCCCATATTTACAATGCTGTTGAATGCGTTTGCAGTTGATTCCTGACGTAATTCATCCTTTTAGTGCAATTACAGACTGACAAATAGACCTGGCTTTTCAATGCACTTTGATATAATTGTGGCAGGCACTGTATAAAATAAATACATCAAATAAGTATTGCTTATAGACAGATGGAACAAATCCTTCACCTCAACCATTTCTGACAGATGCTAGATATCCAGAACCAATTCAGCAACAGCAATCAAGTATTATCTTTCTGCAAAGCCACACCAGTTTTGTTATTGTTAGATAACACTATTTTTCAATGGTCCAGTGTTCAGTATTGTAAATGGCAAATTCCTGATGCAGGGGGATTACTGTAAAAAGCAAAACAAACAACCAAAAAAAACATACAAATTGTTAGGAACGGTCTCGATGTACGCCCTTGACTGAGGAATGTATTTTAGTTTTTTTTGTGTCTCCATCCTCCATATCTAGACGTCATTGCATATCCATTCCACTGGAAGAGGCAGCAAAGCCAAATCGACCAGGATATTTATCAAGGAGAGGGCATTGTCAGCTTTCATTAACCAACAGGGCTGCTGTCCAGACCTCACTGACAGACAGCTGCTGATGAAAAGGGACAAGGATGATGTCAGAACTGGCAGCTCCCCCAGTCCTAAACAGACAGAGTGGCTTTTTACATGGTGACGGATTCAACTTTATATCATCATCATCATTGATCTGCAAGGGCAAATTGTGGTTTTGCTATTCCTCTCCATGGTGGGAAAGCAGATTTGCTCAATTAGTTCAATGCAGCACTCTAATGATTTAAATGCAAAATAGATTGACGATAAGACTGATTGCACTGTTCCTGCATTTGGGCACTGCTAGTGTTCCTGGCCTGGCTTTAGATAACCAGGATTAGGACTCGTTGGGACAGAACATCTTTGTACAAGAGGGTCCTGGCATGATAAAAAAAAAACTCCAATAAGATGGCATTTAACACAGTCAAAAACAGCACTGCAGAATAATATCCAAATTAAAACCTGACGAGATAAAATGCAAAAGACACCCACCATTTAGGAATGCTTTTGGCCCATTTACCAACAGATATGAAAATGTCTGTTTCACTGACTGCCCAAAAGTGACCGCAGCCCACATCGGGCAGCTGCCTGCACTTTCATCCAATGATCATCCAATGGAAACAAGTATGCATTGTCCAGTGCGGAAGGCTTCTGTGATTTGAGCCACTGTAGCACATCTGCTGCTTGACACAAAAGTCATCTTGCCTATGCATTTATCTTCTAACTAGACGTACTTTGATGACAAAAAGTGTTAATATCCTGTTCAAAATTCCAGCAACTGCTGGTGAGCTAGTGAGCAGCTAAGATTTGGGAATTGGAACAAATACTGATCTCTTACTGGACTCCCAGTAGATATTTTAACCCAAATCTCCTGAACCAGCTTGACCAGCTAAGAATCAGCACGACCACCTGAAAACAAGCAAACCACCAGCTCTGACCAGCATACAGCAGTGCCAGTTATTCTTGGAATTTCCCTCAGGATAATAAAAACAGAGAGAGAAGAAAAAAAAAGAGACGGATCGTTACACAACAGATATCTTTCTCTTTGAAGTAGGCATAGCCTACAAACCATAATGGATGGCTGAACTGAAACACATGGCACTAATTCATTCAATCACATGGTTAAGGTTCCCCGCAAACCACTGCGCCCTGTCAGTCTCATGGTTCAGAACGACATCCAAATCCCTCAATTACATTACTGCCTTGTGTCTTATACAGGGCCATCCATTATGCACTACATCTGTATGTAAAATGATCCCTTGCACGCCAGGCCATTTACACGACCGCATCTCACCCTGTTAAATGTATTTACGAGAGTCATCTGAGAAAAAATCTAGTTCTGCAGTACTGTGTGGCAAAGCCAACATGTTAATGGCAACCTTGACAAGTGTAGGAAACGTGTCTCTCTGCTAGGTGTATGCAAGAACGCAATTTTGTGCCAGTTTTCATCAGATCCCATCTAAGATCAAGTCAGTTGTTCCGTTTCTAGGCTATCCAGCATATTTTCAATAACAATCTCCGGTAAAGCATAGAAAGCTGTACAATGTCTCCAGAGCTCGCTGTGCTTTGGCTACTTGGTTGAAGAACGGGTATACTCATTTGAGCACAGTATTGTTAATTGGCATTCTTCTTTTGATACTTTTCACTGCCATCGCATATGTCATTCGAGCTGATTGGGAAAGCCGCAAAGCAATAAAAAAAATATGCCATCGTTTTTGTTATTTGCGTTTTAGTGTTAAGATGTGACTTTTTTTACTGACTGGCCTTAAATGTATGGACGGTTGGCAACCTTAAGTCAAATGCAGTTTAAAGTGGCTTTCTTCTTTCTCAATCGCCAGTACAGCAAAGGCAGTTAGCTTTCCTTGCTTTACTGTTGACCGGGTGGTTTTTGACGCACTGCTTTAAAGGAAATGCTCGTTCTCCGGGGTCTGGCACAGGGTTCTCATCCGTTCAGGGCTTTCAGCAGCACTTGCATTCTTCTTCTTCCTGTTTTTCTCGTGTTTATGCTTCACTGCCCCGAAAAGAGACATCGTTTGCTGGTTCCGGGTTAGCCAGTTTGATTTTATGTGAACACAAGTGAGATACACTGCCTCTGTTGAAATGTCTGTGAGTGAAGTTCTTCCAGTTTGTGTGCAATTCCTTATCTGTTTATTTAAAAGTTTTGTTTTGGGCCCTTGAGCAAGGTACTTTACCTAGATTGCTCCAGTAAAAATCCAACTGTATAAATGAGAAATTCTATGTAAAAAATAATGTAATTGTATGTAAAAATAATGTGATATCTTGTAACAATTGTAAGTCACCCTGGATACTTTACATTCAGTGTCTCTAATTACTGTGTATTTACATAGTAGTTACTTAGTAAATACATGCGCTGTTACAGATAATTAAAATGTTATTATGCTTTGTTACAATGTACTTAAGGTGTAAATCTTTTTGCATGACATATGTAAGTACACCATTATATCAAAAAAGGGCTAGGATTAGGGGGTTTAGGGTTATATCGTGCAAACAATTTACACATTAAGTACATTGTAACTATGCATATCATTGTAATTATATGTAAGTAGGCATGTATTTACTAAGTAACTGCTAAGTAAATACACAGTAATTATAGACACTTAATGTAAAATGTTACCAGTTAATTCTGCTGCTTCCTGGTACCTAATGACTGTGTTACAGTTCAGAATCGCTCCAATGGGCTAGCAGCAACCAGACCATGTGGGCTACTGCAAAAGTACCAGGATGCACCCCTTTACAATATAAAACATAAATGAATGTCATACGTATATCTCAACCACAGCTTTGAACAATATACATTCAGTATGCTTTCATATTGGTAACTTAGATATGAATTCAGTAAATACCGCAGGATTAAAACAGTGCCACACACACCGTGCTAGTTATAAAACATAACACAATCTTAGCTTGATATCCCGCATGCATCTGATCTGTGACAGAATGCGCTCAGCTGGGAATAACAATTCCTTTTAAACTGGTGAACCATTTCCTCAAAATAACAATTTTGAAAGAATATTTAATCCCCCACATAACACCTCGAGTGAATAAATCCAGAACCAGTGCATGAAGATGAACATTGCTCAGTTAACACAGCTGATCTCAACACATGGATCATTACAGGCTGGGGAGTCTGAAATAGGATTTTCCGAGCCTCCTTCCACTCAAGGTATGCAGGATCAGTACATTTGCTTTGTTTCAGAGTATAGAAAGTCACAAGGCATGTTTGGGGAGTAACGTAACCAGCTAACTAGACGGAGATGAAGAGATTCAGCAGGGACCCATTCAATACTGGGTGTTGCATGAAACCTGGGGTTGCATCCCATCTTTCCAACATGTTTAGCGATCAAAGCGCTCACACTGAGTGGTTTTTGCACCCAATTGGATACAAACAACAAATCAGTGTTCTTCACAATTTTATTTGTTGATTTATTTTTTAAAGTGTAGATAATCTGTTTCTCTTAAATCATCAACTTGTTCTACAATTCCATTATCGTCCAATTCATTCACAGACCCCATCATGTCCCTGTGCATGGTGAGCAATCCTAAAACTCTTATCACAAACCACCTGGTTTCTTGTACCTATTGTGTTGGTGGCTGCTGCCGATTCCTCCACGCTGAGCTAAAGCAGGTTACTATACCTTTAACAGCCCGCACACTGTGCAGCTCCGATAAGCATCAGTAACATTGGGTGATACACAGCACCACTGCCTGTCACAATCACCTGCATGTAGCAAAACAAAACAGGGAGAATTACCTCAGTCCCGCTGAATAACAGCTGGGCTCCCATCCAAGCCCCGCCTCTGAATTATCACTTAGTGCAGTCAGGAAAAATAAAAAAACAGAAATCAAAATATAAACTCCGTAGTCTACTGTATGACTGTATTGAATATAATTGTCTTTGTTATTTGAATAATAAATATGATTTGCAAAAGGGGACTGTGTGCATTGTGGTATTGTCTGTCAAAGAAATACAATTCCGAGACAAAGACAGGCAGGCTGGCGATGTTCCTGCTCCAATCCTGTGATTCCAGAGCATTGTGTAAAATCAGGCGCCTCTGGAAGACTCACCAAGTACTGACAAAGAGAACGGCCAGTGATGCTGCTGCTGCTGGATCTGAGCTAGAGACATGAATTGTTAGCTTTACCATGTTATATTAAAAAAAAAAAAACAACATCTCTTTAAAAACACTGTTTCTAATGGCTACAGTCCAGCATCTGTATAAAACGAGGAGCTGGAGATGCAGCTGGCTTTGCAAGTGAAGTGATTACTTATAGTTATTCCTGTTTGCTGTTGGGGAACTATTTAAAATAAATGGTTGGAAGCTAAGCTTTCAAGAACTGTAAAAATGATTGCTTATGACAGGTGTCCCAAACAGCCAGCACCTTTCCAATTATCACTGAAGGACACCTGTCCTGGAGAGGCCGAGGAGGGCGTGGAGACTGGATCTCATTTTCACCCCTGATGAGTGGAGTCTTTCCTGGGCCGGCTGGTTGAAGCACATTGGCAAAGGAGAGGGGAGCTGTGTTTGCATTGCCCCTACCTGCACTGTGCTATAGAGAGAACTTGTGTTTCCACTGGCCTTAGCCCCTTTCACAAGCACACACACACACACACAATTTAAATGGGCTCAAGTTACTGTTGTATATTTAGCGCTTGCTTGCTTGAAGGCATTTTTTTCTGACAGGCCCACTCAATGCACAATCTTAACACATTGAAATTACCATAAGTAAGCCTGCAGATAACGCCATGAAACAAAAAAGGCACCTTAAAATAGCTCGAGAGTAAGGGGATGTGCAGATGGCATTGTTCTGAAGATGATCTCGCTACAATCAAGCTGTCAGAAACTAATGAATAATAATTAAAAAAAACAATGAAATAATTTGCACCCCCAGCGGCAAGTCATTTACACTCCCTCTTGACTAAATGGAGAGGAAAGAGGATGCATTTTAAAAACTTGGTGAAGTGTCAGCAGAACCAATGATGATTGGATGCACTTTGCATGGGGGGGGTGTTTGACTAAGTGAAATCCGCAGCACTATCCAAAATAGAAGCACTGAGCTGTTTATTTAATCAGCAAACTTTTTTTTTTTTATCTCAGTGGCATCAATATACATTTATTAAAGGTATCAATTAAAAGTACTGCAGCAAGAAATTTCGATGTGACAAATTTCTCCGATGGCACATCCCAGCTGATGGGCTTGGGCTGACAAGCAGAAACACATCCATTTTAATTGAAATCATAGCGCATTAAACGGATATCTATAAAAATCAAATGCACGCTTAACCAAGCCAATCTGCAGCTAATAATCACATGCCAGATTACACTAGATAGGAATTGAATTTCTTGTACAGCCATTCTTTCTACGTCGCTGTTTAATCGAAAGCAATCCAAGAAAAAAAAAAACTGACACATAGAAAAATATGAAATGCACACAATGAAGGTATAAATATACAGTCCTCTTGTTTTTAAATATCAAGGGTATTCATTTGTATTTGGACCATTAAATTGGGAGTTGCTTACCAAGCATGCTGGAGTTTGAAACATATTGTGCTTGCTGTCAAATGGGGCTCTAATGTGAAGATGTTCAGGATACTTATAAATAAAATAGATTACAAGCTCCTAAAAGCCTTTCCCATCAGTACATTAAGCTGTTTTAGGTGCTTGGGTCCCGAGTGCCCAAGACAACCATTCAGAGATGTATAAATGTCCATCAAAATCATGTATCTGCTGAGCTGCCTTCCAGGGCATCACAGAAGCACACTTATTAGAGCTCCAATCAATGAGACCTTTCTTTTTCCTCCTCAGTTAATGGTGCCCTACCCTCCTATTCAATCAGTTTGTTTTTCTTGTACCTTTTTATCTAAAACATGTATCACACGATATAACCTTTGAAAGGGATACTTTAATATAATCTGCATGCATTATGACCTCTTTCTAGAGTGATTTTCCAGGTTAACGAATCAAAAAGTTTCACGCGACTTATACTGAAGATAGAGACGTATTACTGAAGGGTATTACATTAGTTAACTGGTCTGCTGTTTTAAGTTGAGTTCATTTCTATTTTTATAATGTTTTATTGTAGAGAAACAAGTAACCTGTAACTGCCAATGTGGCTCTGTATCTTGTGCAACAAAGTCTAAGAAAGAAAGAAAGAAAGAAAGAAAGAAAGAAAGAAAGAAAGAAAGCATTTGTTTGTGATGGAAGATTAGCTTTGACATGAATTTGAAAACTTTTCAAACAGGGTTTTTAAAAGGAGCTTTGTTGCCTGTCTAAAAAACACAAGAGCAACAAGGTGAGGATGAGGCATTAATCCGCGGATTTACAGCTGCAATTACAAATGGAAAAGCTTCACAGGGGATTGGTGGTGTTGACAGGAAAGCATGGGGATTCAAGATTGTCACCAACATCTAGGGTGTGTGTGTGTGTGTGTGTGTGTGTGTGTGTGTGTGTGTGTGTGACAGGGTAGAAAGAAGAAGAAATAATACAGGAAAAGAAGATTGATGAAAGATGGCCATTAAGAATTGATGACTAAGATCCATCTTCTGGCCTCCATCGCTCCACGGGGAGAGGGGAAGTGGACGTGTTTGGACAATGCAGTGATTCCAATCAATGTCTACACTGCACAGACAGCCTCCTGCTCACAAGCACAGCAGGCTGCGTGTAGAACGAGAGACCTGATGAGATGAGAAATAGGTTGTCCATATGACTCCATGTTCACTGGGACAGTTTGGGACAATTCAGGCTTTTCAATTCACATCGCAATGCATTCTGGTACGTTTTACCTGTCTCAGGTACCTTTCACTTTGTTCTTTTCTTTAAGAGAAGCAGGACTGCACTTACCAGAATGCACTGGGATGTGAGTCAAAAAGCATGAACTGTCCCAGTCAACATGGCGCCATATGGTAACCCTAGTCATAAAACATGGAGGGGTCCAAGCAAGTGCCTGGCCAAGCAAGCCAGCTTGGTGAGGGAGCTCCGTGTGTGAAGTCTATCACATGCAAGGGTTCCACCTGAGAGCAACAAAGGCCACGTGGGTTTGAAAGTAGGGTCTTTTTGAGAAACCTTTAAACACAACAAAGGAAGACGAATTTAACCCCCAAAGCATATCTCATTTCCCCAAACAGTATTAAATTCGGGCCTAAGTACCCAAGAAATGAATTTCAGCAGCCAAATGCTTACTCTACTGGTGGACTGAGAATCCTCTCCTGTGTGTAGCCATAACGGCATGGTTAAGTGCGGCCCAGATTTACAGTCAGTCCATCAGGCAAGGAGACAGCACGCCTCAGTTTCCTTGTCTTTTCAGTTTTTAGTGCCCTGCTCTGACTTAAATCCCACTCATCCCTAAATGAGATTCCAGTGCCAACTGTTTTCTCTTCAGACAAAGGGGAAATCAGCCTTTACTACAAATTATTAATATAAAGAGATTAGCATGGCTGAAGAGATGACATTGCTTAAGGAATCAGCTTTGGCTTAAGGGAAAAGGAAAAAAACAATCTTAATACCCACGGTTATTAACAGGATTACGGGCAGTCACATGACTGCCACTGACACTCCGTGGCTCCTTCCCTGTTATCAGAGATAAAGTTAATAAACAGCTTTGGGTCTGCATTGATTGATGAACAGGTTATGAGCACCTTAGCAGCTTTTTATTTATTTCTATCTTAAGAAAATGAACATTACAAGCCCAGATTTAAGCAAACAAATTATTTCCAGCATCCCGTTGTAAATCTGCGAGAATGCACCTCCCTCGAGTAAGGGAAGGGAAGATCTTCAGATCTAAAGAAATTGTATTTGGTAACGTAGCATGATGTGACTGTCCTCCAATAAAACAACCTGCAGTTTAACCAACCCATTCTCTGTCGCATTACACAAAATAAATCAAAAAAGATTTCAAGACCAGTAAATATGGGACTCCACTCCTAAATATTTAATACTGTTCCATTTATAAACATGACATTGATGCACTAAACCGCTCGGTAACAGTGTGGCTGTCCCTTTGTGGATTTAGCTGGTTTGGGGATGGTCAGTACTTCAGTACTGCCAACTAAATTCAACTAAATTCAACTAAATACAGGAAAAAAAAAACACTATTTCTGCAGAATCCTTCAGCCTTGGCAAACTCATTTCAAAGGTCTCTCCAACTCTCCATAAATGGGAACAAGACAACATCTCTGGTACAAATATCAGATTGTCAAACGAGGAAAATCAAAATAAAGAGCTACAATAGAATCCTACTGTATGATGTCAGTCACCTTTAAAAGTTTACTGTGGAACGCCATGGTCAAGCAGAGCAAAGTGTAATAAGATACAGTTCAATTCATTGTAAAGCACAGGCAGGTATGGTAAAAGAAGGGTAGAGTTTTTTTTAAACACTTTACATTGTGTCTAATTAGTGTGTATTTACATAGTAGTTACTTAGTAAATACATGTGTACTTACACATAATTACAATGTTATTATGCATAGTTACAATGTACTTCATGTATATCTTTTTGCACGATAACCCTAAAACCTAAGCTTATCCCTAACTCTAAACCTAACCCTTTTCTGATACAATTGTGTACTTACATACAGTACTGTGCAAAAGTTTTAGGCAGGTGTGAAAAAATGCTGTAAAGTAAGAATGCTTTCAAAAATAGACATGTTAATAGATTATATTTATCAATTAACTAAATGCAAAGTGAGTGAACAGAAGAAAAATCTACATCAAATCCATATTTGGTGTGACCACCCTTGCCTTCAAAACAGCATCAAGCATCAATTCTTCTAGGTACACTTGCACACAGTTTTTGAAGGAACTTCGGCAGGTATGTTGGCCCAATCATCTTGGAGAACTAACCACAGTTCTTCTGTGGATTTAGGCAGCCTCAGTTGCTTCTCTCTCTTCATGTAATCCCAGACAGACTCGATGATGTTGAGATCAGGGCTCTGTGGGGGCCATACCATCACTTCCAGGACTCCTTGTTCTTCTTTACGCTGAAGATAGTTCTTAATGACTTTCGCTGTATGTTTGGGGTCGTTGTCATGCTGCAGAATAAATTTGGGGCCAATCAGATGCCTCCCTGATGGTATTGCATGATGGATAAATATCTGCCTGTACTTCTCAGCATTGAGGAGACCATTAATTCTTACCAAATCCCCAACTCCATTTGCAGAAATGCAGCCCCAAACTTGCAAGGAACCTCCACCATGCTTCACTGTTGCCTGCAGACACTCATTAGTGTACCGCTCTCCAGCCCTTGGCGAACAAACTGCCTTCTGCTACAGCCAAATATTTCAAATTTTGACTCATCAGGCCAGAGCACCTGCTGCCATTTTCTGCACCCCAGTTCCTGTGTTTTCGTGCATAGTTGAGTCGCTTGGCCTTGTTTCCACGTCAGAGGTATGGCTTTTGGCCATAAGTCTTCCATGAAGGCCACTTCTGACCAGACTTCTCCGGACAGTAGATGGGTGTATCAGGGTCCCACTGTTTTCTGCCAATTCTGAGCTGATGGCACTGCTGGACATCTTCCGATTGCGAAGGGAAGTAAGCATGATGTGTCTTTCATCTGCTGCAGTAAGTTTCCTTGGCCGACCACTGTGTCTACGGTCCTCAACGTTGCCCGTTTCTTTGTGCTTCTTCAAAAGAGCTTGGACAGCACATCTGGAAACCCCTGTCTGCCTTGAAATTTCTGCCTGGGAGAGGCCTTGCTGATGCAGTATAACTACCTTGTGTCTTGTTGCTGTGGTCAGTCTTGCCATGGTGTATGACTTTTGACAGTAAACTGTCTTCAGCAACCTCACCTTGTTAGCTGAGTTTGGCTGTTCCTCACCCAGTTTTATTCCTCCTACACAGCTGTTTCTGTTTCAGTTAATGATTGTGTTTCAACCTACATATTGAATTGATGATCATTAGCACCTGTTTGGTATAATTGTTTAATCATACACCTGACTATATGCCTACAAAATCCCTGACTTTGTGCAAGTGTACCTAGAAGAATTGATGCTGTTTTGAAGGCAAAGGGTGGTCACACCAAATATGGATTTGATTTAGATTTTCTTCTGTTCACTCACTTTGCATTTAGTTAATTGATAAATATAATCTATTAACATGTCTATTTTTGAAAGCATTCTTACTTTACAACATTTTTTCACACCTGCCTAAAACTTTTGCACAGTACTGTATATTGTGCATACATATTTACACATTAAGTACATTGTAAATATGCATAATGACATTGTAATTATATGTAAGTGCACATGTATTTACTAAGTAACTACTATGTAAAATGCACAGTTATTAGAGACACTTCATGTAAAATGTTGCTGGGTTGTCATTGTAATAACTATGGCTAACCCCATTTGCAAGCCCTCTCTATACTGTAGGTCAATACTCCTGTGCATTACTGAAAAGAGGCCACTACAACACCACTGTTTTTGACATTATTCATGCTGGCAGTTTGCTAAATAAAAGACACACATCCTGTCTTTATGTGACGGACATCCAGGGAAAGATTCTGACGTTGGATCCTTTTTTCCCCAACTTTGATCAAAATCACTTCAGTGTCTCTTTCCCCTGCAAATAGATCATTTTTCTGACTGCATCTGTACAGAGCAGGACCCTGTGAGAGAACACCAGGCATTGTCTAGCACCCAGCCAGCAAACCAGAAGAACTAGAGGCTCTTATCAAGTAAACTGGACCTGCCCTGAAGACACGCATCCAGCTGGCCCAAGAGGGGCCCAAGAGGTTTGATGTTATTTTTCGATCTGAGTCAGTCCTGATCAAGAGACTGAATATATATACACACAGTACAACACACTACACTCAGCCCACAATACTGGAGCATTGTCTGAGTGGCAACAGGTATATCTTGTCCAGTGTTTAAAGTGTTATTTGAGCCACTGTGTTGTAGCATGTATGTTGTGTGTGTGTGTGGCAAAGTGCCCCCCCCGTGTGTATTTTGTGTTACGTGTTGTGTGTAAATGTTGGTGTATAGTCATCGGTACACGGGATATAAACGGGTCTGTGTTTCACTTGTGATTTAAAAATGTAGATTTATATTTAGGCACGGAGGGCACAAATCACTTCACGTGCTAGTTAAAATGTAATGTGTGGTCACGGGAGTGCACTTAATTAATTCACGTGCAGTTGTACCGAGATTCCAATTGAATGATTGACTAGCAATCGAGTCTCGGTACAACTGCATAAAACAGCATGTTTTCACTCACTCGGGGTTGGGTGTTCGGTGAGTGGAGAACGGGTTTTGAGACGGAGGTGATAGTGAGAGTATTAGTAAAAGTGTTCTTACTCACCGTGTTTGTCTGTTCGTGTGTGTTTAGTGTATAGTCCGTTTTGTTTGTCTATTTATTTTGGCGCAAGTGCCGTGTCCTGTGTTTGTTTGTACAACCCTTTTATTTTCTGTCTGTTTGTTTATTAAACGCTGAGCGAAAGCATTCGCTCAGCTTCACCAAATCTCTCTCTGTTGTTTTTGTTCCTGCTTCTGACGTGACGTCACCGCTCAGTCGTCTTTGTGACAGTGTGTCATATGTTGCAGCATATGCCTAGAGTGACCATATGGCTCCACGTTGAGCAGAACAGCTTGGGACAGCTCAGCTCTTTCAGCCTCCATCGCACTGCATTCTGGTACTTTTTACCTGTCAGGTACCTTTCATTTGTTTATTCTCTTTAAGAGAAGCAGAACTACACTTACCAGAGTGCATAAGGATGGGAGTTAAAAAGCCTAAACTGTCCCACAATGTCCTGGAACTGTCATGCCTCTTGTGATGTCACTGAGACCCTTCTGCTTTTCACAGAGAATTAGCCTGGCAGGTGGAATTCAGCCAGGCCTGGACTGGAATATTCCTAGAATACTGTTGTTATTATCATTCACTTTATCTATTTAAAATGCACTACAATCTTATAAATGAACAAATCCCTTATTGGCCAATGCAGTTAAAGCTGTGAGCTCTTCCAGTCATTACAGTGTTAAGCATTGGAAGAATCCAGGAGCCCCTGAAAGGGTTCTGTAAACGATAGCTGAATCTGCATCTGGCAGTAAATCACAGCTGATTTGATTACCCACATTATGTGATTCTTAGTCCTTCTAATTAATGAAGTGTAGCATTTCAGAGATTACAGACATTTAGCAGTGAAAAGGAATCGTTAAAGATGGAACAGACCAGTCTTGAATAACCAAACCACAGAATGCAGAACCCCCCCAGTTGCCATGCATCAGTACAGGAGAAGCGTGTGTACATTTGGCCATTCTGGATGTGGTTAAAGCATTTTGAATAGGTCCTGGCTGCAGTGTCAGCATCTGACCACCGGCTAGCACTGCGTGCAATGCCAAACTCCCATTGGAATCAAATGCAAATAGAACACATTCCACAGGAAGCAACGTCAGCCAAAGAAATGTTTTTTGTATTTTTTTTCTGAGCAAACAGACGAATCTGTGTCAGAATGTTTAAGTGCTTTGTTTGGTTAGTCTGGCATTCCTGAGCTTGGACTTAATAAAAATATTCTCATTCATTCTCAGTGCCGTTCCCTGTTTAGACTGAGTTTTATCTTCTTATTTTAACTTCTCTTGTCCTTCCTCTGATTCTTAAGAATTCAGTGGCATTTCATTGCTGAATAATATTTACTTTCTTTATCTAGTTTCATTCGAAACCTGAGTTGCTCAGTGTAAGCTCATTTTACAAGCTGTGTCCTCCCTCCACGTTAACATAAAACATCTATACAAGGGGAATACACCAAAGGAATAAGCAGTAGTCCCATTAAAGGTCATACAAACAGTGAAGTGTCTAATTCACTTCAGTATTGAATTAGGTTTAGTCTGTACTTTTAAAATGGGCTTTTAAATCTGTGTACACACCTAAAATGCTCAATAGTCCATCTGCAATACAGCAAAGGCAAGGCCTGCATGTCAGTGTTAAAACCACCCTTTCCTCCTAAAATCCCGCTGTTGAATTAATAGCGTATTAAAAGCACAGATAATCCCAAAAACAAGCTGGATTGCATACAAGTGGAATTCCCTTCATGGTGCGTTAAGAAAACCTTGATGTTAGTTATTCATTTATGTATCACCCGGCTAATCCATTTAAAATGTTAAATCCATGCTAATTCATAAGCATAATGTTAGAAGAAAAAAAAAAAAACCTGCTGAGCTCGTGGGAAGATTTACCATGAATACATATTGACCCACTCAGAATAAAAAGCTGTCTGTAGATATCCTCTTCAGCACGGATATTTTTCTATTGCATTTAACCAAGGAGCTATTTTCATAGTATTTAATGTACCCTCATAAGGACTCCTGTAAAGTGATTAGAGCTGGCGCCATCTAGTGCACAGCTACTATGAATCAAGTTGCCTTCAGTGAATTGTTATTGCTGTCATTATTGATATATCTGGCAAAACACAGCAGATTGACTGCATATATGTGTGTGTGTGTGTGTGTGTGTGTGTGTGTGTGTGTGTGTGTGTTATTTACCCTTTAAACTGCAATGAAAATGCGCTGCACTGATACCAACAAAAGCAACTGCCCAGAGAGGTGTATCCCATCATCACTCAGCCTCTCCCTCTCTAACACTCGAGTTCTGTGTATGTAGCAGTGCAGGGGTTTGGAATGCAGTGTTGTGTTACAGATTGTGACCCCTGCTGGCGAGCCAGGGTAACACGCTCTATATCTGCTGGTTTTGTGGTTTAGACACTGGCTTGGCAGCGTTGCCGATTCGCGCCCAGCCTCCGAGTAGTCACATGCATGCACGGTATAATATATGTGGTCCTGCCATTGAAAGACCCCTTCCATTTCCATGCTGCATTCATTTTCAAAACGGTTTTTTTTTTTTTTTTTTTTGATAGCAGACAGTTAGACTGCAGACTCATTAACTCCTTTTAACAACGCATGCTGATAAACAACGCCGGGATCTAATGGTAATTTTTATGACTCGGTGGCCTCATCTCAGCTTGTCTCTGCTGCGTTTCGACAGTGCAAAATGTGCTTAGTGTGAACCCTATGGAGGGCTGGGATGGCTGTGTGCTAGTGTGCAGGTTTTATTCTGCCGAGTAGGAGTCTTCCGCTACATTTATCACCCCCCTGCCGCCAAACCCAAGTTAGCAAGCGGATTTAAGGAGCAGAATCGTTATCATTACTGCTGTTACATGGAGCAAAACACCGCACAGGGGTCAGGGCTAATGGAGGGGGAATATTATTAATTATTAACATAGTTTTACTTTCTAGCTTAACCACAAGTATCTTAAAATCTTGGCTGTAAAATAATTATCTATCTATCTATCTATCTATCTATCTATCTATCTATCTATCTATCTATCTATCTATATATATATATATATATATATATATATATATATATATATATATATATATATATATATATATATATATATATATATAAATGTACTTAGACACAGACACATATTCATCCATCTACCTCTAACAAAAACTAAGATATTATTGTTATTATTATTTACATTTAGAAATATTTATTTTACCCAAGGATAGCTCAACATATAAGAAAGTGAATTTAGAAACAGAATTCCATTAAGGTTGCATGGTAAATAATATCAAGTCCATGGTAAAACCACACTGCTGATTTGTCCCTCTGAAGCATTCTCATTTTCTATAGAAGTGACAGCACTTTGACCCCTAGCTCAACTTACTGGAGGAAGCAATCAATTACATGTAAATACAGTATGCAAACATTTATTCCAGACATCTGATGACATTTCCATTCCTCGGCATGTTTTGGAATTTAAAACATAATAAGTAGAAAAAAGAGATGTCACAGGAGGACTTAAATATTTCATGAAAATGTCTTGCATTTTGATTTGCATCAGAATAAGAATACAAAGCTGTGCAGATCCCAGTGATTAAATGCATGTCAAAACAGTGAGAATAAAACTCTACACACATGTACTGATTAACAGTGTACTGTTTTAATTCATTTCTTAAGCATTGTGAAAATGACACTTGAGTACAACAGTGCAGTATTTTATTCCAAATAGAAAAAAAAGGGTTGCTTTGACACAAGCCTGGGTTTGTCCATTTACTGTATCAGGATTTTGTAAGTATGATGAAAATCAATTTCATGTGCTTGTTCTTATCCACACAGCTGGCTGACTACCTGCATTCCGTGTCACTGTTCTCATTGATTTACACCTTTGAAAATGTCACAGTTCTCACTCACTGATTTTCCAGGTCCTCCAGACATTAAACTACAAACTCTTAGAAAGCTTTCTTCATTCCCATTTTAACGTCCAGCTCTCACAACCCCAGGCCTTATATACATCACGTGGCTCTGCTGTATTGGTCTCATGGTACACTAATTTCCTAATAAAGAGGCCACACACTCAAGTAAAAAAAAAAACTTTTGTGTATGCACATGCCCTTAAATGAGCATTAGTTGAGTTTATAGCCTTGCTACATTAACAGCCGATAAAAAAGGAGCAAAATCTTAATTAATAGGGTGCACAATCTAAATGCTTTGCATTGCCCAGACTGAGGAATTTCAGCAGCTTTAACAAACTGTCTTCTGTTGCATTGAGACCCTGTCCCACCCTTATGAATACTGAGGTTCCCAAACAAACCTGCAATCCGGAGCAGGGCTCAAAGAGCCAGATTCAATGACAGCAGCAAAAACGTGCAGGGAAATTATAAGTTGATGCAATAAAATGTGGAGAAATATGGGTTTGATTTGAGTAACACATCATCAGGGACTTGGCAATTCCATCCAAATAGATATTATATTACATATGAATCTAGTTTTATAGAAAAACAATAGGAGGCTAATATCATAAGGAGTATAGCATTTACAACACTTGGCTCAAGCCTCTAATCTTGTAATGACTGGGTTTCAATGTGGGCAGTTTCTTGTTGTGGGCTGTTAATCTGGAGGAGGAAGGAATTGAATGAGTACAGTTCTAGTTTATTTAATTATTGTATTTAAAATTTGAGGTGAGATGAAACATGTTGTTTTCATGAGTGCCGCTGGGGCAGCAAGCATGATCCAGCAACAGTGACACACTGTAATGCATTAATGCTACATACATGCCAACAGTCCCTAAATGGTCGGGACAGTCCCGATTCCTAGCAAGTGTCCCGCGTCCCGATGCATAGGAAAAAAGTCCCGATATTTACACCACACACTGTGCTCTTCGTGCGGCTGACACATCTGCTGATCACTAACTTATACAAAGGGAAGAACGCTTCATTGTGTCTATTTTTACTGTCATGATGGTCGTGTTGAGTTGGGGGGGATACGTCTATTATATGATAATGAGTTTGCGTATGACTCCTCCCATGTGTATGATGCATATGACCCCGGAGACGAGTTGGCAAGTATGATACTAAGAAATAGAAACCAAATCTCAGCACTCATCAGTAGATTTGGATGCCAGTGAAAATCCTCAGGGTTTCTTAAGAGCACAACAAAAATACACTACAAGGAAACCAGAGGCATCACTGGGATTTCACACTGGAGACATGACACAACGGGGAGATGGCAGCCAAGCAGAATGCAGTGTTGCTGGATGGAGCTCGTGTTGTCTGATATATCCTGATATTGTTGCTTGCCTGCTCACTGCAGAAGGGAGGCAACAGGAGGTACAGAATTGCTGGCATTTTCCACATTACAGAGAAATCACATTAGGCTTCTAATTTGCACTTAGGCTTGATGAGAAAGCTGTGTGTCGCCTTCCCAGTCACGCTGCACTCAGGGCTCCCTCCTGCTTGCCTGCAATAGACACTGCATCAGGGTACAGTCTGAAATGTGCTTTGCAAGCATGGTGCACTCTTTGTGTCATATTTTCTATCATTTGTTTCCCCCTCTCACTCATTCTATGCCAATGTTTTTCTATTGTTAAGACCCTGTCTGGCCTACCTACACAATTCCTCAGCGCTATCCCACGTTCAGTCTGTTGTTGTGCAAACACCAGGGCTTGTTTATGATCTGAAAGGGATATTTAACCAACGGTCTTACTGTGATGTGATACGGTTCATTCAGAGACCTGACCCATGCGCAGTCAACAGTACAACAATACTACAAATATAGATCTGCAGTCCCTTCGTTCATAGATCAGAAGAAAAGCACAGTCTATTACAGCAGGAACACTGTACCCAAGGGAATGATCATACTGCTTCCTGGGCATGGCCTAATGAATTTACTACACACAACATAATACAGCATTAATTCCATCAAGGGGTTCTGGTGACATGAAAACCACAAGAACCTAAGCCTCCTATGTGCAGTTTTCAGTTTTTATATATATATATATATATATATATATATATATATATATATATATATATATATATATATATATATATATATTTTTTTCTTCTTTACAATCCATAGGGATATGTTGTACTCCATCAGTCTCATTTTTGGAAACATGTGACTCCATTCCAGCTAGCAGAAGAGTGAAAAACTGAGATGGGATTTTCTTACAAATACATGATATGATATGCACCATTGACATTTGAATTCTCACAGAGCAAAGGAGCGATACAATGAGAAAAGACTATGTTACAACTCACTTTATGGTAATAATTACATTTCCAAACACTCTCACAGAGCTGCTAATGCTATAATCCCACAGGAATTTCTTATGAATGCAGTTTTCTAAATAGGATGAGCAAGAGAGAGAGAGATCTTCATTAGACGCCCCAGAGGAAGGCTGCATGATCCAGCCCTACATTAAGGCTTCTTTAGCCCATTGTGGATTACACGTTAACTTTCAAATAAATAGTGTTAAAGTACATGTTAAACACCCTTTTAAGGAGGCTAGGTTGTGCAGTGGGTGAATGGCATCCCAGAGCGCTGTACAAAATTGAAAACACAACAAGAGAACTCATATGTACAATACACTCCAGCTACAACCATTTATATAAAAGCACATTTAAAAAAAGCATGTTTTCAATTTAGACTTAAAAGAATCCAGTGTTTCAACCTGCCTAAAGTCAACCGGAATAGAGTTCCACAAACGAGGAGCACGATTTTTTTTGCAGGAACTAAAAGTTCTGTATTTACTGATCTCAAATAAGGAATAGGAATATACAGAGTTAATAGTTATTGGAGACAGGATGGTACCTAATCTGTGAAGAACCTTATAAACTATTACAGCAACTTTAAAATCAATTCTGTAACTCACTGGAACAATGCAGAACAATGAATGTAACGTTGCTGCTGCTGCTTCCTAGTCTCTAATCATTTCCTTTGCTGTAGGTCAGATTCACTAAAGAGATCTAGCTACAATGAGAAGCAGTATTTTTAAACTTCTAATTTTTGTATTTAAAAAACAAAAACAAAAACAGTGACATGGATGCTAATGCTAATAAGAGTCTCCAGTCCCCTTTACCTTCCATTAGAAACTGAAATACAAATTGCTGTGATAAACAAGTCCGCACCCAGAGATAAGACAATGAAGAATCAGGGAAATGTACACAAACATTTACTCTGGATTGCTGTGTGGCTAATTAAAGATGTGAGTGCTTGTGTGCTTTTATTACCGAACACAGTACCTCTATTCTCAGAGCAACAGAAAACCATTTGTTTTTTATATTTACTTCTCCTGCTAAGCAATTATATAAGGAGGAAGTCTGTTATTATTTATATTGATTACTCATCAGCTGATTAATGGAACTCCTTAACAAAGACATTCTGTTGTTGTTAAGCCAGGTCTTAGGTTTAATAGAAGGCCTTAAGCAAAATGTCGACTGGTTTCTTTTTGGCAACCAGTTGACATCTAATCGGAGCTATGATTCAAACCACATCACTTAGTAAGCACCTTGATTTCACTGGGCAATCCAAGACTATTTCATTGTGAATCATGTTATTACTAATATAGATTATGATGTTTGTTTAGCTGAATGTTTACCACAGTCTTGACAGTTTTGCATTACTTGTTCTGAAATACAAAAAAATAAATAAAGAAAAAAAACAGCTGCTTTTGTTTTTTCACAGTAGTGATTTCAGTATGTTCCAGCTGGGCTTGAATTGTGGATATTTAGCGTTCAGGATTCAAAATGGATGGGGATCATCCATCTGTAAACAGCACATCATTAACTGAACAGCACCGCCCGAGCGAATAGGAGAGGAACAGGAGAGATCACAACCTGCCAGGATCAGCCACATACCAAATGCAGAACTGTAATTGCATCAAGAAAAACTAAAAAACAGCAGTGCCAATATGTTTGCATTTCACCGTGAGACCGCTTTGCAATGCAGCCTTTCCCTCGATACATGAAGATGTCTAATGAGTATCCTGAGATTGTTTATCTCAGGCTCTCCACCTTACAGATATTTATTTTATAACCCCTCTCACAGAAATAGGATTGAGGTTCTTCTTTGAGCTAAACTGCTTGCAGGAACATAATCAGACTCCATCAGTGTAGTTGCCTTTTGTTTCAGAGAAACAAAACATTGTTCATGTGCCAAGCGTCACCTTTAAACCTCGATAAGTGTGCTCCATTAGCTTTGTCATTATTCCCCTCTGTACACAGACATCCTTCTGCGCTTGTCGTTCATAAGGTCATTTTTGTAACAGCAGCTCAGAAAAGGTAATTTTCATATTCTGATTTAGTCTGGAGGTAGGTCAACTATTATAAAAAATAAATAGTCACAGCTGAAATCGATAAATGCTGGGACGGGCTTGTTGTTTTTGGTAGAAGTGGTATGATGCAAACCCTTCAGTGATTCAGTGGATGGATAATAGATACGCACCAACAGTCCTACAATCAGATCCTGACTAGATTCACATTTGGAGAATAGCAACCAGGGTTATATGTCCCCACAGATCTTAAATATGCTACTGGCTATTCCGTGACTAAATAAGTGAACAAACTTTATCCCTGTATTGTATACAGCTTTGTTTCAAAGTCCTGTGTTATTAGTTCATCCAGATGGACATAAATATGTATAGCCAACTGGATTGAGAACAGCAAGGTGTAAATATCACAACATAAGCCTTTGAGTGCTGAATGACACACATTTTACAAAGACATATTTGATTCAGATTGATATGCAGACAATGCATACAAAAATACCTTAAGAAACACTATTACTTTAAGTATAATCACTCCTGTAGTCTTTAACATTGATCTAAAGCTAAAATAGCCTGAATCAGGTTTTTGGCTGACTGTATTTGAGTTAGCAGTAAATGCAATTACTGGTCTGTAATTACCAAAGCATTTCACTCCAGGGCACAATTTGCACCTTATTGTAAAAGGGTAATAAAACTGGTGATGTTACCAGGCTGTTGGGACAAAGCTCAGAAGGTTAATGTGTGCAATTAGCACTCTGTAGTAACTAAACCTGGGATAACAGGGGGGTTTACTCCAGGGTGCAACTTGCACCATTTTCTTTAAGAACAAACTGCAATAAATAGTAAAAAAAAATTCCTAGCGTGAAACTTAAGTAGAACTGTTGGTGAAAATTGTCATCTGAAGTAAATTGGCATAAAAGTGGTGCAGTATGTTTTAGCTGCCTAACGATTCATGTATTTTACTAAACAGTTAAAAGGGGGTGAGGGCTAATCAAATACTATATTTGCCAAAATAAATAAATAATAAAGGGTTTTAAGAACAAAAAGCAAAACAAAACAAACAACACCACAGACTTCCTCCTCGCCCTGTACAAAACTTCCCTATCTCAATGCAAAAACCTCCTTAACTCTGCAATAACAATGCCGCCCAGTGTTGCTCTGGGGTCAGCATGCAATTATCCCAAATGTGATAAAGCCCAATTCATACCCCAGTGCTTCCTGTGGCAGGCCTGTCACGTGAGAAACCCATGCGCTGCATTTCTTTCTACAGGGTGCTGCAGGCACTTTTGATTTCAGAGATGCTGCTAAGTGTGTGTTCTTAATTGCAATAACAGTAATTATAGCGCTGGCAGTAACAGGTAACGACTCAGCTAGAATAAATAGAACATTAAGGTTTAACCACATGACACATGGAATCTGCTTCTGGTGTTATCAGGTGTTGGGATAAGCCTGGCTCATGAATAAGCAAGATGCTCCACAGAGTCATTTAGTCGTTTTTGCAGCGCAAAATAATTGTGTGACTGATCTCATTACCTCACCTAAGGTAACATTTGGTGGTCTGTGAAACCAGCCATTATAATTTTATTTTTTAGATTTATTATGTTAAGCTCTTTCATCCATTTTGCTACTTAGGGTGGATTCGATTGAAAAATACAGCATTGCTTTATGACCCTGTTGGGTGACACTATTCACTATTCACACCATCGAACACCCCTCTGCATTAGCAAATAAGAAACACAAACACTGGATAACAGACCTCTGGGAAATGGCTGAAGGAAAATGGAGACTCTGCCTTAGTGTAAAATCGATCCCATATTATTGGCATGGGTTAGGAAGGACTTGTGACCAATCTTCTTGACCCCACTTCCTCCCCCTTACCATATATAATTAATGCAACAGAGTGGCAGAATGCTCAAGATAAATTGATCAAGATCTGTTTCTCAAATTTACCGAGGACTCCCATTGTTCAGTTTCTTTTGGACTGACCCACATGCCATGTGAAACACAACTGTCATTAATGAGCATTACATGGGCTCTAGTATGTGGTTAGACGGCCCTTTAAATCGTTGCAGTTTGGCTGCGCGATTCCTCAATACATCTGAAAGCTGAGATCATTTACAGTAATAACATAATAACATCCTGATCTCTCAAGAAGTGAATGGAAATGGCAATAACAGAACTGATAAACTGATGCCATTTGGCCCAATCAACCAAGTTGTTTTTCATGGGATGAAATCACTAGCTTACTGTTAGTGCACTGTGAAAAAGCATCAGGAATGCTAATTACATTTATAATGCACTAGATTATTCTACAAGTACTGTGCAAGGAGGAGTTGGAGTGTGTCAGAGAGAAGAGTATAGGAGAGTGCCTCACAAACACCCTGATTACACATTCATTACCAAATGTAGCAGAATTTACCAGGACTCTAGTAAAAACATTTTAAAAAATGAATGGCCTTTTTAATGTGCCTATATTTTTACCAAAACGTTTGTAAGCTGTATACTTAACTTTAAGAGTAAAGCATAAATAAATGTGTGTGCAAATGTTAGCGTTCTGATGTGTAGGAAGCTGGGGCTAAGACTGGTGCTTAGCACACTTATATTTGTCCAAACGAACTCTACAGATACTAGAAGGTTTTTAAGTGTCTGAGAATCTGTATCCCAGACTGCAAGTGAAACCAAGGATATCTAAACTGCTGTGCCACGTGTCTCTTAGGAATGGCAAATGCACCAGAAAGCAATTACAGATCTATATGCGTGCTGTCGGAAGTGACCAGAGACCAAGAGAGAAAGATGATCAATATGCACAATAACTCAACACGCTACATGCAGGTAATGAACAAAATGCATCGACCAGAGCAGTGCGCACAGAGAATATGACACCAAACAGATTGTAATCAAGCACTCAAGTTGTATGAACTCCATTCAGAATGAAGTGGCCATGCCCGATAAAGTGCAGCTGTAGTGCAGTGCAGTTTGAACCAAGTTACTGTTTCTTCACTGGATAAGGAAGTGAGTAGTTATAGACCAGCTGCAGGACCTACGTTTATAAAGTGGCTGCATTTAATTCTAAAGTTTTGGCTTCTTCAGTTTGATTCCTTCTGCTTTAGAAAATTAAACAGGACACACACACACACACACACACACACGCACACGCACACACACACAGTTAGTCTTGTTATAATAAATCAAGGATCCTTTTTAAGGCGATTAGCATTTTTTAAAACCCCAAATGAGTTCCCTTAAACCACATTACATTATTTATCAATAATTTATAGAGCGAGTAACTAAAGTTATTATAAGTATGGTTCATAAATCACCATTACATGGGACGGACTCCAGTAAGCCAACTTCAAGCACTGTGGTTAGTGCACAGGGTTTCATTAAATCCACATTACAGAACACAGATGGGTTTTACTCTAACACAGACATATACATTAACCTTTAGGTTATTATATTATTCCAATTTTGAAATGTATAACCTGCAAGGTTTTTCTAAACCTAATAAAAGA
Organism: Acipenser oxyrinchus oxyrinchus; assembly: GCA_030684275.1. Taxonomy (NCBI): domain Eukaryota; kingdom Metazoa; phylum Chordata; class Actinopteri; order Acipenseriformes; family Acipenseridae; genus Acipenser; species Acipenser oxyrinchus. Next base: position 3,715,500 of record CM060291.1, on the reverse strand, counting down.
CATATATGTAAGCAAGAGAAATGGACTAATTAATGACTAATGCATTGTTGCCTTTAGTTTAACAGAACTGAGCTTTTACTTTGAGAAGATCTGAAACCATTTGCAGTTCTTTTTTTTAAATTTTATTTAAAATGGACTTTTTTGTTACTTTGTCCTTCCAATAAGGGGGGGGGGGGTAGGTAAAAAGGAAAAGGATTATAGTATAGTAATTTGGTTATCCGATTCATGGAAAGAAACCAGAGGTATGAATCTGCAGCAGTCTGTTAACAAACATACCAATAGAACACAAGTCAGAAAAAAACACTGTTGTAGCCTTTTGAGTATTGTAATGTAATTCCATGACAATTAATGTCGACTGACACCTGTATGCTATTTTTAATATGCAGTCCAACTACCCCAATTCAGTGCAATAAAGCACAGAATAATTAGATAATTGATCAGGCTATTTTTATTCAGATACAGAGCTAAAACTATGGGGGAACAGTGTCACCAAGAAAAACACAGACAACAGATACATATAAAATCAATGAGAATGTTTTTATTTGCACAGCATGGTTGAAAGTAGCAGCATCACATTGTTCAATGTCTTGTTATAGGACCACAATTATTCAGTTCACTAGCAAGTGATCAATTAAAGATTTTCCATTAACAGGCCATCATAATTAAGATTTGTCAAAAGTATTTGAATCACCAAAGTACAAACAAACTGCAAAATGTCACTTTAGAAAGTGCTTCGTGCGTATAGTAAGGGTACGGTTCATTAACCAGGCATAAAATATAAGATAATAATAAACACAAACAGAGAAGGAATTAGAACATTTTGAGTGCCGAGGCACTGAATACCGAAGGTGCTGAATGGCTTTGCACCGAGATCCCTGTGCCAAGAGGCTTGTGCGTGTGTGCTGGTGTACTGCCAAAATATGCCTCCCTGCCAGAAATTGCCACCTTTGTATATTTTATAGGAAAGGAAGGTACTAAATTATGGTAATTCAAACTGCAGTGTCAGAAAATTCCACCACTACATATTCTGTAGGGAAAATTAGATATTAAATTGTGGCAAGTTGTATTTTGGCATCAGAAAATGCCACTCTAGTGCATCCGGTAAAGGCACTCTGTGTGGAATGCAGGATGTGCCCTATAGATTGGAGGTTGCCGGTTCAAGTCCAGGTTATTCTACTGCCGAACATGGACGGGAGTTTCCAGGGGGCGGCGCCCGGGTGGGGAGAGCTTAGGTTGGCTAGGGTGTCCTCAGCTCAGCGCGCACCAGTGACCCCTGTAGACTGGCCGGGCGCCTGCGGGCCTGCCTTTAAGTTAACTGGAGCTGCGTGGTCCTCCGATACTGTAGCTCTGAGGTGGCTGCATGGCGGGCCTGCAGAATGAAAAGAAGTGGACAGTGGACGGCACATGTTTCGGAGGACGTGTGCATCTGTCTTTGTCTCTCCCGAGTCAGCCCGGGGGTGGCAGCAGTGAGCTGGGTTGAAATAAAAAATAATAATAATAATTGGGCTTTCCAAATTGGGGAGAAAATGATAAAAAAAATAATTGCCGATTCCAAATTTAAAAAAAGAAAGAAAATGCCACTCTTGTATATTATGTAGCATGGATTAGGTATTAATCCCCCAACCTCCAAATGTGAATAAAGGAATTGTCACAAAAGTATAACGTCTTACTAACTTAATTGAGTGATCTGAGCCGCTTAGTTTGAGTGTAGTAACTATCGAGTAGCTTTTTTAGGAATGTTTTTTTCATATACTTACTTGTATATAAACAGCTGGAATATTTTCCAATCTAAAAAATAATATTATTGTTAAAAAAGAAGCAGTTGCAGAAATTAAAGTATCTTATCTTCAAAATCTTTTTCGTCTCTTGGTTTCTGGCATAGTAGATGTGTTGAACATTCACAGTGTGCAAAGGTAGCAAAAGAGCATGTGCAGTTCCCAAAGGAAGCAAAAAGTGGCAGGTGGCAAAAAAGGGCAGAACACAGTGGCTTGGCACTCAGCACTCTCAGATCTTTCAGGATCAGTGGCTCAGCACTTCCTGTAGCAGTGGCTCGGCACTCAGCACTCAGAATGTTCTAACTCCTACTGCACAAACATTGACCATTGTAAAAACAAAACATATAACACATTGTCTGTGCAGGGGTGGGAACATCAGAGCAAGAGAATAATCTGTATCACAATCTCTTACTTAACATTTTATAACATAGGTTCTGATTGGCAACCCACAGGCTAAAAATGATTACTTCACGCATGCTCATTGTTCAAACTGGCATACTGTACGTCAGGCAAATCCTCATCAAGAAAGTCCATGTACAGGCTTGTTTATTTCCCTCTGTTACTCTCTGTTCCAAACACAAAAACTGTGTTCCCACTCCTGCTCAAACAAAACCACAACAAAGGCTGGACAGACAAACACAACACAAACACAAACACAAACACAAACACAAACACAAACACAAACACAAACACAAACACAAACACAAACACAAACACAAACACAAACACAAACACAACACAAACACAAACACAAACACAAACACAAACACAAACACAAACACAAACCCCCAGGATGGCCATCCAGTTTACAAGAGATGTGGGCTGTTTATATTCAGGTAAGTAAAACTATCAATAATTCAATTAGTCGGTGCCCAATAAGGTATTACAAGGGAACTGAGTGGAGAAGCTACTAAAGAGTCATAAATCAATTACAATGTGTTAGTCAATAATATATATAAAACATGCACTAATCAAATCAAAGTGTACAATTATACAAAATAAAACATGCAAGTGACAAATAAGTACATGAAAGATAGCGGATATTATTGAACATATTACATGTAGGAATCTGTTGATAATGCATTTAACTGTTTAAGGTGTCTTATGTCAGTACTTTTCAACCCTGGTCCTGGGTACCCACTGTGTCTGCTGGTTTTCATTCAAACTGAGCTCTCAATTACTTAACTAAACCTTTAATTGAACTGATTATTTGCTTAATTCAACCTTTTTAATTGTTTTCAGCTCTTAAACGGGTTGCAGAGTTCAAGTTACTTATAAAATGTTATAGCTAACTTCAACAAAAAGGTTGAAATAAACAAATTTTAAGTTCACTTAAGGTCTAGTTAAGTAATTGAGAGCTTAGTTGGAATGAAAACCAGCAGACACAGTGGGTCCCAGGACCGAGGTTGAAAACCACTGTCTTGCGTGTCTCATTAGAGCACTGTTGAGGGAAACCCACCCCATGCTTGTTGAGATGCAATTGTAACTTACATGATCTGGTACTGGTAAATTGAAAAATCGATCTTGCTAAATCTGTTCTGAACTGATTGGATTTATCACAGGCGCTATCCAGTCAGTGCGCTGATAAGCCTCACCTGAGTCTGCTGGTCTTTAATTGAATAGAATCAGCATCAAGGAGGCAATTGGGCAACACAGCTTACAACGGGCATTTAATGAACACATTTTTTTTTTTTTGCTGGGTTATCTATTATACCCTTCTGAATACTTAAGAACATAAGAACATAAGAAAGTTTACAAACGAGAGGAGGCCATTCTGCCCATCTTGCTCGTTTGGTTGTTAGTAGCTTATTGATCCCAGAATCTCATCAAGCAGCTTCTTGAAGGATCCCAGGGTGTCAGCTTCAACAACATTAGTGGGGAGTTGGTTCCAGACCCTCACAATTCTCTGTGTAAAAAAGTGCCTCCTATTTTCTGTTCTGAATGCCCCTTTATCTAATCTCCATTTGTGACCCCTGGTCCTTGTTTCTTTTTTCAGGTCAAAAAAGTCCCCTGGGTCGACATTGTCAATAACTTTTAGAATTTTGAATGCTTGAATCAGATCACCGCATAGTCTTCTTTGTTCAAGACTGAATAGAGTCAATTCTTTTAGCCTGTCTGCATACAAGATGCCTTTTAAACCTGGGATAATTCTGGTCGCTCTTCTTTGCACTCTTTCTAGAGCAGCAATATCCTTTTTGTAACGAGGTGACCAGAAATGAACACAATATTCTAGATGAGGTCTTACTAATGCATTGTAAAGTTTTAACATTACTTCCCTTGATTTAAATCCAACACTTTTCACAATATATCCGAGCATCTTGTTAGTGTATTTTGCGTTTTAGGTCGCTTTTGTAAATATATATATATCTACTATAATGAGCATCATTTTCTTAAATAAAAAAAAGTAATAATCAGGAAGAAAAAGCATACAACTTCTTCATGCCTTTTGATCAAAACATAATGACCTACTTCCATATTGATAATTGTAGAAAAAGCACAGTTTGAGTCCAGAGCACCATTTCAAGGGCTGCCTTAACGGTTTCAACTCACCAGTAACAAGCACTTACCAGCGAGGAATTCACCATGCTTGTTGCTTTTAATAAAGGACAAGAGGCAAGAGACTGTGAAGGCGGCGTCAGAGCTCTAAAATCAAGACACATTAAAATCAATCTTTTCTGACACTGCCCAGAAAATGGAAGCCTAAGAATGATGGCTTTGATCTCTATGCAGAGATAGCGTGTGTGTTTCTAAAACTGATCGATATAGATCTATACAAGGAGAAGTCAAACGCACTTACCCTCCATCAGCTTGAACATATTAGAGACCGGCTTTCTATGTGTTTTGTGTTTGTGTGTCCCGATCTGCAATTTAAAAGTATTTTTCTGATGGGATCGGAAGCTATGTGCTACAATTGTTAAATAAATAATCATCCACAGGACTGAAAATACTTTATACTTTAAAAAACGAAACCAATAAAATAAAATAAATAAAAGACACACCGAAACAAACAGAGTAAAAATGTAAATATTACTGTGAAATAATACTGTTTTACGAATGTGATAGTTCAGTACGGTGTGAAAGGACCGTGTTTTAGTTTTGTTGCTGTGGTGTTTCCGTCTCGCATTTTGGTAGCTGTCCGTGGTGCTGAATTTTGCTGTTCAGAATTCCACGAGCTCTTGACAAACCCAAGAGCAACTTTTTACTCCAGTAAGCTATCTCACAACCCACCGAGGCCAGTATAAACCGAGCTCCTTTATATAAATATTCAGCATACTATTGAATGGTATTGCAACGTCACAGCACTCAGCACGCTCAATGCAATGATACCATGCATAATATGCGTCTGTATCAAAAGGTTGGTCACCGAGTTATGCGAGATAATTACTCATAACCATTATCATCACACGAGACAGGATTGGGCTACCTTTAATAAACGAAGAAGTGCAATTTCCAAAATCCATTACAAAGCATTGGCTTTATTTTCAGTTCATATCTGATGACACGCCATTGTTATAATAATTATAAAAAAATAAAAAAAAAAATAGTCAAAACAACTCCTTAATTGACTTACTTTCAGACAGTCTCACTTGTCGTCTCGTTTCTGATGTCAAAAATATTTGCTTTCTGTTTATAAAATCATGCTGTAACGTCAGACTCTCATAATTTGAACACCAGTACCGCATTCATTAGCACCGTCTAAAATCCCTCAGAAAAAAAAAGCAAAACACACACAGACAGATTCACACACACACTCCGGCAAACAATAGCGGCATGATTTCAATTGTACGTGTATCAACATTTCTGTCACCGTTAAACAAATCAAGCTGAAGGGAAAATTACGACAAAACATAGTTCATTGAGAAACGTTGTTTTTTAATGTGGCGTTTTAAATAACACGGTTGATTTTTTTTTTCTCTCACACAGCATGTGACATTAAACGAGTAAAAGCAATAACCTGGAAAACAAATCCTTGCTCTCCCCACATTAGTATAACGGCATCCCTACATCTGTCATTAAAGTTTGAAAATTCGCATATTTTCACTTTGACTGGGGTGAAGCGTACAGTATCTGATTGCTGTCTAGCAGGCATTAGCCCACCCCTTTGAGCTTCGGCAACGGATCTATTGTACAATGCTGCTAGGTTAACTTATCTATATATTAGATATGTTCCAATTTGTGTTCCCTTTTTAAGCTGGTTGTGTACAGTAAGAAGTAGCGTTGATTGCAAATACAGGGTTATAACACGTAAGGCACAGGAGAGGGCAATCGTGCTGTTACAGAAATTCAAATCAGACGTGTCTTTTAATAATACCGAGAAATGACAATTATTTTCCAAACCCTTTATTTAAAAACAATCCAATTCCCCGAAGAGTGGGTCTCAAGCTAATATCGTGTCACGGATCTTACAATTCCGTTTGTGCCAAATGGGATGTGAGCGTTTGTACTGCAACTTGAAAACGTGTTGATTTTTATTACATGTCAACATCATTTTCATCTTTTGAAATAAATAATAATGAACAACTATAATCATTAATAAATACCAACCACCCTCTGGGCAATTACACACTTTGTTGTTATTGAAAAAGGAAGGAGGAACAAAAAATAATATTTGTCATATACGCGTACAAGCTTTTGGGAGCTGATCAACGTTAAACAAGTGCTCCCTAAACTCCTACTTGTTCCTGCACAGTGGTTGTGAAGGGAGAATAGACAGCCAGATTGGGTTAATGCTTGGGCGAGAGCAGTTTAGATCCCAAACCAGCTGCTGTTGTGCTGTATCAGTGCCAGGAAACACATCAATAAACATCATATAAGAAAAGAAAAAAAACTCCCAACATGCAATGCTGTTCTTAGCAACGGGAAACTATATGATCCGTTCTTGAGTGTGACGATTCACTAAAGTGTATTGATATCTGCGGGGGGATAAAAGAACAAAACCGGAACACAAAGAGCGCGTGCCGCATTAATGGCATCCGCTGAATAAACTGAATAAAAATGAGAAGAAAAAAAAACAACAACTCGCTCTGGCTAAGTGACTGGATGCTCAGACGCTGCCTTGGAGCCCCACGGGGCTTGTAGATTATCAAAGGCAGGTAGCTATTATAAAGGCCTTTTTGTTTGTTTGTTTAGATGTCTCCTTTCTTTCCTTTGGGACTGATGTGTTTTTATCAAGAGCACTGACCCGATAAGTATTGAGATAAATACTTTTCAAATACACAATAACTTGTACAGTGCATTCACAGGTAGCTTCCTCTTTACCTTCAGTTGCTGCCGAGTGTCTCAGTGGTTGTGGCCCTGTCCCAGCCCCAATCAGATTGAGCTGCAGAGGTCCCAGCCCCATGGCTTGTGGTATGAAGAACACCAAGGAGGGATTGTCACAGGGCGTTAAACACCATGCTAATTCGACGCGTTTTCAAATTAACAACACACGAAGTTCATTCAAAAGCTCGTACATGCACCATAGATGTTTCTTGTTGTTTATGATCGTTGAATTGTGAATATGGTCTGCACTGGAATAGTGGATATCAAAGTCTGCCATCTAAGAGTGCTTTACCTGCCTCGCCTAACCACGCACGTGCCATATTTCACTTCGTGCTTCGCTATGCATTCCGAGTCTTCATTTTTTTTATTTATGAGCCCTGAATTTGCACCCCAGCATACCTGATCATCTCTTATCATCCTGTTCTTGTCTAATATAGTTCCTCTGATTAGCTTAATCCGGAAACACCCCCTTCCTCCACCCCCCTCCCCGTGAGCTAATAATATCTCTCTGCAAGCAAATTCCATTGCTTTATTAATACCTGCTCCCAGAGATACTTATTATGTCATCATATCTCCCCATTAGTGTCAAGGTCGTGTGAGAATTAGAGTGGGTAATTGATGCAGCTGTCAGAAGATTTGGAAGAAGGTAACTGCGAGCTTTGTTCCTGTGTTCTCTCTGACTGCGCTCGCGGAGAGATCTTGTCATCCTCTGTTACGCGATGCCCCCCAACACCGTTAATGAGCCTCGGCATGGACGACCTGCTGCTGTTGAGCTAAATAAAGCTACGAGAAAATGAACGAAGCTCCCGGCCCCATTCTCTCTCACTAAAGACGAGACTTCCTATTCTCCTGTCTCCTGATTATTATTCCCATTGGCTTGTGTCCATTGTAAAGGATCTCCTGTACTGCTAATTAGATTTTAATGTGCTGGAATTGGCTCCAGTGATGGCCACTAGGGGCATTCAATCAAAATAATCCAGCGTTGCTTTATGACCAGTGCTAGCTTCCTGTTCTATTGTGAAATCTCATTGCTTTTTCAGAGTTGCATATAAATGCTTTCAGTGAAGACTGTATTCAGCATTAACAGCAGTTGGTGTTTTTGGCTGATGTAGAGGCTTATTTTGGTCGTGCCCTTCTGTGGCTGTTTAACAGACCAGGAAAATCTGCTCTGTAGTTTTTGGGATTAAATCCACCCTTGGGCTAGATGAATGTTCAAAGGCTCGCAGTCCCAGTCAGGGTTGACCTGTGATTTGATTTCCATTACATGAGAGTAGATGTTAAAACTTCATGCTGATTTGAACTGTTTGCTGACCTTGGATGTTTTTTTGTGCTAAATACCCAATAGTAATACACCAGGGATGTGCCCTGGGATGCATACACTTGTTAGGATGTTACTGTTAAACATCCTACTAGTTTAATTCCACTGTTTTCTGTTTGGGGTGATATATTAATTATATGAAGTATCCGAACCTTGCCTTTTTGAAGAAAGAGCTCAATCCTTTGCAGCCACGTTTCAGCCTTGGTTTTGTAAAACCTAAAAACAGAAATGCTTTCCGGGGAGAGGAATAGGATGCACTGTATGGTTTTTCTTTTAGGCTTTTGCAATCTCAATGTGAAGACAGATACCAGCTTCATTCAAGGAAAATGCACTCAGCCAGCAATTATATATATATATATATATATATATATATATATATATATATATATATATATATATATATATATATATATATATATATATATATATATATATATATATTTATATATATATGTTTTAGATGGATTTTGTTGTGTGCTCTGAAAAGCACCCAAGGACTCGCTTGGTGGGTCCCCTTTTAAAGCAGAAACGCAAAGCATAGAAATCAACAGTTCGCCCCTATGCATTCCACAAGCCCTGGAGTATTACAGTCTAGCAAAGAACCCTCAATTTCATTTTTCAGTTTCCATACTCTTACCACTGGGCTTCTGGAGTTATCAAATGTTTTGACCTGTGATGGAATGAAAGATGAGAAAAACAACACAACTGGTATTATCACCAGCAAAGAAAAGAAAGAGAGAGGACAGAATAAATGCATCAGTGTGTCTGCAGGTCGGAGTCTCTTCTGTGTGAGGGCTGCTCCTCCACTTTCCCTGGACATGCTGCTGAGCCCCCAGGAGCCAGCCTGTAACTCTCTGCTCATCTGTCCAACTGAATTGAAAGGAAAATCAAATACAAATACAATAACAGTTTTGTAGATTTTTCAAGGGATTTGCTTTGAGGGTTTATTATTTATACTGAAGTTTAAATGCCTTTCAGCATGCAATCACTGCAGTCGAAAGAACCCCAGTTTCAACTATATTGTTCACCCGCACTGTATTTTTGTATGCCAACAACATGCAGTATTGTTGGTATAATAACTGTATTTCACATAAACTGTTTTCTTTTGTCAGGGTCTATTTTATTTTGAAGCTTTGAAAAGGGGGGTGAGGCATCCCAGTGCAGATATTACAGCTACAAAGTGACAGATGGGATCTGCTGGAAGGACATTGAAAATATATATTTTTTCTTTTCTGTTTCACAAGCCATCTTTCTTTCTTACTGGATTAGGGGGTGTTCCTAATAAAATGGCCATGTTCCAGTACTTGTATAGGTGTATACAGCTTGCTTACTAATTGCATTCAGAGTTTGGAATTATTCTACGCATTGATTGCTTGAGTCTTTCAAATGTCCTCTGCAGCTACGGCCTTCCTGTACAGTTCTGGTGTCTCTTCCAGCCCGCATGTAGGTCATTCAGTAGTTGTTATCTGGGAAGTTTGCCATCAGATCTATTTATCCATCTGCCTTAAACGCCAGCAAATTGAAAAATACGCCTGTGCTGTGTAGATAACATAAGAAAATAAGAGGACAGGAAAAGTCTATTAACAGGACCGCCAAGACTTCTGCCCATCGTGTTTCTTCTTCTTATCTCCATATTCCTGCTTTCTGTTCACACCCCTCCTCAGTGCATTGAGGGCATCTTCAGATCTCAGCTCAAAGATATTTCCATTAGAAACGTTGTCAAAGCCACAGCTAACTTACTAGCGGAAAAGCTAGAGGCAAAAATCAGCATTAATACTTCAAGAACTTTAAAACAAAGTCTTTACGTAGACCTCACATGGTTGCTGAGTTCCAGCAGAAAACAACATTACTTCATTTTTATTTTAGGGGCCTGTAAAGCAATCAGAATATTTGCCAAATGCAATCTGGAAATTCTGTATCAACGCTTAAGGGTTGAGTGAGGATCCCTAAACAAACTCTGGTGGAGCCATCAGCAGACCATGTTATTACCAGCAATGGAAACACGTGGCTTTGGAGAGAATACATCCCGATGCTGTATCAAACCGGTCTGGGTATGGTCATGGATTACCAGAATATATCATTTCACATCAGTGTCCTACCTTTCCCCTGTAACCAAACCCACTTCCACTGCTCTGCCATTGAAATGTATTGGCTCAGCATATACCATGCAGTACCTTCAATAGCTCTCAAATTATATGTAAATCTATGCAATTATCAAAACTTTCCAGTTGGCAGGAGCTTGTAATACACATCCTGTATAAAAGTGTCAGCTTAAAAAGGTTCATTTTCTAGCTCTTTCTTTTAAATAATAATTTCAATGGAAATCAGGCTGGTTAATTCCCCAGTGTTCGCAGAAAATGTACATCTGTGCCCCAGACTAAATTGCAGATGACACCAGGTAGTCTCTTTCTACTTGTTATTAGGCTTCTCATTATCTCAGTGGCTGTCTCTCTCTCTGCCATTATTATACCGTGCCTCTCCCACTCTGACATGCAAAATGTTAGGCTCCCAGGGACAGTGTTATAATGAGGGCAAGCAGTGCACTATATGCTAATGTCAAAGGTCATTACTGTATGCCAGGTTCTTGTGGAGTGTGTGATCTCTCACCAGCCGTGCTCCCTAATGAGTGTGAAAGGCTATGGTGATGCAGAAAATACTAAACCTGTGCATGCAATACTAAAAGAAACTAAATCAATTCAATCGTCTCAGCTAGAAGTGTTTTTTTTCACTGTATTCTAGCTGAAACGCCTGTCCTTGAATTTGTTTAGTATTGCAACATTTTTAAAGTTCTACGGAACACTGGTGTCTCCGTGTCACAGAAGTGTTACTGTAATGAAAACTTCCCAGCTGAATTCCACACCCAGGCACGCTCACACAGAGGGAGACAGTGGCGTAAGGTGACATGCCACAGGGTTAGGATCCATCTCGGTAGGTAAAGCCTGAAAGCCACATTGACAGGCACTGTATGGGGAGGCTGGAAGCACTGTGCCTCTCGTCAAGAAGAACACAGAGGTCTGGGTCCCTGGCAGGTGTACTAATAGGCAGAGCTGTTTAGGGAGGTTGAAAAGTGACATCGGAGGAGAAGACGAAGCCAGGCATCCACATCAGCTAGGGGCTTATCCTTTATTACTCTGACGGATTAAGGCCCACTGTTTTTTCTACAGCTGTCAAAAGGAAGCAAGGCAGGCGTGCCGAGGACGCTAATCATTTCTGATTCACTGATCTCCATTTATTCATTTCTCCGAGTGCATCGCCCTTTTCTCGGCCAACCGCGAACCTGACGCTGATCCATTCTGATTATATAATAGCCTGCAATAATTTTTTTGTCACACGCTGTGATTCATGTGTAATTCCCTGAGTCAAAACATTTGTTTTCCTCTCTCTGCACCCCCCCTCCCCCTAACAGGCAGGTGTGGAAGTGTGAGGCATGGGTGATCTACAGTCTCCTCCAGACTGATTAACAGGAGCCGTCCAACCTTCCATGACAGAACCCAGCTAAACTGATATTAATGTTTGAAAAATGGAATTCGAAGGGATCTCGTCGATTTTTCATTTAGATAAATATTTCCATGCAGTTTCCAGGATTTTTCCCTTACCTTTATGTTTCCCTGCTTGGGTCATGTGCTGTGCAGGTGCCACCTGCTTCTTGTACAGCCTCACAGAAGTAAGGCTATGCTGCACGTTAGGGGATCCCGGGTTCGAATCCTAGCCCAACCACCAGTGAGCTGGAAGCTGGCGGTCTGATAGTTAAAGCTGAGGACTGGGAGGTGGGGCAGGGGGGTTAAAAAACTGTGTTCGATTGCTGTGGCGTTCAATATCAGTAGTGGGTTAGAGTCAAGGGTTAGATGTCACTTTTGTTCATGTTTTTTCTTTTAAGAGTTTTTGTCCCTGATCCAAAATTTTCCTAAATGTCAAATTTCGGTACCTGTAAAGTTAATGATTTGCAACATTCTAAAATACTGCTCATCCAACTATAGTTCCAGTACTTAAAGTGAGCAAAAATAAGTCATGTAATACCAAGAAAAACTTTTTTTTCCACAAGTTTGGAACCCCAAGCACTGTCCTTAAGTTGAATCCCTGTGCTCATGAACATCACTGCGAGGTCTCTGTAAACGGCTCCTGCATATCGAATAGAGATGAATTATTTAAATGTTTCAGGGGCATTAATTCCAAAGGGAGTTTACGATAAAGGACTGTGAATGAAAGGTTTATTAGCAGTGGGCAATGTGCAGGGATGTTGGAAACTCAACCAATGCATCCCTTATATTGACTGCATTACAACGTTAAATTAAATAGCTTATTGACTGTCCGGCAGGCACTAAACATAAGCAATTGGGAGGACAGGATTCCCCTTCAGGTATCATGATGCCATTATAGACAGAGACAGTTTGGACCACGAAGGCGTTTCAGGATTTTTCCATGGTCCACTACCAGCTTCGGACCAAAGATATGTGTATTTATACAACAGACTCTATCAGAATTATTATTATTTGTTTATTTAGCATACGCCTTTATCCAAGGCGACTTACAGTGACTAGGGTGTGTGAACTATGCATCAGCTGCAGAGTCACTTACAGTTACGTCTCACCCGAAAGACAGAGCACAAGGAGGTTAAGTGACTTGCTCAGGGTCACACAATGAGTCAGTGGTTAAGGTGGGATTTGAACCGGGGACCTCCTGGTTGCAAGCCCTTTTCTTTAACCACTGGACCACACAGCCTCCTTTGGAAAAGTAGAGAAATATTGCATTTTTTGTATCTTTCACAAACTTTTTAATAATGCTTTATTTGAAATAGACACTAGGTGTGACTTACAACGACTTCATAGAGGTTGTTTAACACTGCGCAACTTGAATAATCCTACAGAATCACTTTAGAATTGAAAACTCAGCATTTGAAGTGCATGCCTGGGACTCACACCCATAACTATCTTACTGTATATATCGAGATCTATTAAATATCATTTTGTAGCATTATAATAACTACTGCTATGATAACAGAATGTTATGCATACTTGTATGCATGTTGTGTAGGTTTTAATAGAGCTCTTTAGGGTGGTATAAATGCTGCTTCCTCCCCAATTCAAATAAAAAGCTGAGGTACCAAGTTGTGTGCAAAATGTCATTGTAACTGAGTACACAATGTGTACAGGAGACCAGGAGTGTATGATACAAGCTGCTGAAGATCGGTGCACAATCAAGGCGGTTATTGTGTTCACAGACAGAGGGACGGACTGAGGATCACGATCATCAATGACCGATTCCAACTCTTCACACACACCCCCACACCTTGTAAACAATATGACTTCATCTTTCATCTCAACGTTTTTAAAAAAATAATAATAATTTAAATAAAGCCTGGTAAGCTCTTATTTAATCTCTTATATCGTTCAGCATTTTAAAGTAAGTTAAATCTTTGTCGTTAGCAATTAAATCTGAAAAAATAAATCTGGAAAAATAAATCTGGTTTTTGCAAAATAAATATTTATTTTGCCAACTAAATCTGAAGCTAGCATGCAAATGCCCATTTAAGCGGGGGAGGAGTCTGTGTCTGCGTGCATCTGATTCTGATTCGATGTGTTGTTGTGTCAATCATGGCAGAGATCTTCTATCACAAAACACTGTTTCTTTATGTGAAATAAAAAATTAAAAACCAAAAACCTGCAGCGTTTTGCTAAACCCGCCCAAATATAGAAAACCCGCCTACCATCATTCTCTCCCGCAAAACGGAATGAAAAGCCGGCCAATTAGCAGCACTGATCTCCGTTGCTTCCCCGCCTCCTCTGTGCATGGAAACAGTGTGATTGAGGATCATGATTGACACAGCAACACATCGAATCAGAATCAGACGCATGCAGACACAACCCCCTCCCCTGCTTAAATGGGCGGGGACTCATTTGCATATTAGCTTCAGATTGAGCTTGCAAAATAAATATTTATCAGATAATAAAAAATAGATTTATTTTTCTAGATTTATTTTTTCAGATGTAATTGTTAACGACAAAGTTTTAACTTACTTTAAAATGTTGAAAGATCATATATTTTGAATTTATCTGTTAGCTAAATGTTGGATAAATGTTGAATACCAAATGTAAAATAAAGATTTAAGTTCCATGTATATTTGTTAGATTCCCAGATTTAACATGTCAGCTAAATGTTGACTCACCAAGTGTTAAAAAAAGATTTTAAGACATATTTAATTTTCATACTGACTTTAAATTTCTGATATGCTTCTTCAATATTTAGAAATTATATCTGAAAGTACACATTTCAAAATGTTTTTGTTAACATTTCAGAAACAGAAACCTAATTCCTCTGCTGTTGCTATTCTTCCCCTCTCGGTGCTGTTTAGTTCTTCAAGTTTAGATGCTCAAGATCCTTTACACTGGGGCTGGAAGTTTAATAATTTATAAGGAGTCGCTGGTATTCATGGAGATGAAGATTGAGTTTTTCACTTAAAGTTTATCTGCTCTTTGCAGCTGTGAGTTTTGGAGGTGTATTTGGGAGCTTGTCAATACTGTTTCCCTGTATTGGCTGTGACATTAAATTAAATAGCTTATTGACTGGTCTGCGAGTCTGCAATGAGGCAATGTGGGTTCATACACCCTGCTTTCATGGCCCATACAATCACAGGTGACTGCTCTATAAATCAGCCCGTAATGGATTCTGAACTCCGGGCAGCAGCTCTGTGTACCTTTTTTATTTGTTTTTAATTTGTATCAATGGTAATCCTGTCGGCTTCAGTTTTTGTCATGCTCCCAGGTTGAATGGGACTCGAAACACTATTTCTTCTTCAATTTTTGTCTTCAACAACCTTTTTAGCTGACTAGCCAGGAAAAAAAAATCCAGAGAGTTTGGTTCTCTAGTGAAAGTTGGATTTTGTGACATAGACGCCAAGGTCACAAAATGAAGACGCTAACGTGCTACCCAACTGCAGAAAGGTTGAAACTTTGAAACTCGTTTTCTGTTTTGGGGAGTTTTGCGAATTTGTTGTTGGCACCACAAAGTCAACCAAGTCAGTCATTTCTCTCATGGGTTTCTCAAGGTCTTTCCTGGTTTCTGAAGCACAACAGAACCCAACTGCGTTGCACATCTCCTCTCAATTTTAAACATACAATAAACAATGCAAGACTTTCAACACAACATGTTTCTTCTCTCTATTTAAAGAATAGAGCACTAACAGTATCTCTCTTTAGTACAGTAAAGGAGAGAGAGAGAGAGAGAGAGAGAGAGAGAGAGAGAGAGAGAGAGAGAGAGAGACATTACATTAAAATCTGCTCAGTCAATTCTCCCACACATACAGGTACTGCAATCAGGCAACTAGAGTACTAAGTGATCCACGTGCAAAATGTAATTTGCTTAACGTTGTGTAGAAGTGTGGCATGAAGATGAAAAACACTGCCACGGATCAGTTCAAACACTCTCTCACATAACATCTGCCCTGATGGGTCGAGGAACAAGGAACAGCACCTGTTAGCAAACTACCTTGGTGGGAGCTAAGGACATTATGTACTGCAGATGAATCTGAACGAGGAATAAAGTGGCATGCAAAACACTGGCTGGCTGGCTGCAGAGCCTGGAAAACGCTGTCATCGTCACCTAACTGGGCATCAGGGAGCTGCGCTGGCAATAATCCCTGGCAGTCTTTAACTTTCTTTTTTGTACAGTGTTATGAAGCTGTTAAGTGCCTGTGAAAGAGACAGAATGATTCTTGGTGATAGATCTCCCTCCCGACCTGTGAGGGCGCTGTGTAAAGGGAACAGAGTGCCCTGGACTGGATGGCCAGACAAATCATTCCCAGGGTTAGGTGGAAATCGGCCATCTAAAAAGAGGGCGGAGCTACAGTACATTAAATCATCGACCCGGAAGGGAAACGATGTGGCAGCCGTGGATTAGAGGAGCGGTTGCAATAGTTAACCAAGGGGGTGTGATTGACGGTATATAAGGGGACATAGCGAGGTGATCTGTTCCTTTGTTATGGTTAACGCTAACCCGGAAGCAGAACCGTGTTAAAGTATTGTGAGTGTTTTGTTTGTTTTTGTTGTGTCTAATTATATATTTGTTTGTTGTTATTAGACGGTTAATGCGCTCCACAGCTGTCGCTACAGGCCAGCACAAAACCTGGACAACACTTCACTTGTTTCACAATTAATTGTATTTGCAACATGAGCACTACAGCACTCACTTGTGTGTGTATTAAGGACTGTGTTTATTATTTCGAGACTGAACCCCTTGGTTTCACTGAGCAATACGCATCATTGTGCATTGCCAGTTAACTTTATTATTTACAGCTGTGATCCATACCAATGTGGGTTTGCAGGGTCCAAAAACCTGCAATGCAATGTGGAACCCCACAAGTAAATTAGGTCAGATGTAAACCTCCCCCCCCCCCAAAAAAAGTTGTAGCTACATTTTATAACCTGTTTTAGAATATCTGATTTACTGGTATATAAATATATTAATAGGAGGAGGAGTTGTGGGGTATGTTGCATAATAGTACCCCAAATCCACAGAGACACTAGAGACAATGCCAGTTTTATCACAGCGATTCCTCCAGTAAAAAAGCTTTGATTAAATAAAGGCAAAACTATGAGTACTATGAAGAAGAAGAAGAAGAAGAAGAAGAAGAAGAAGAAGAAGAAGAAGAAGAAGAAGAAGAAGAAGAAGGTGGTTAGACCTGATGTTTACATGCTCTGTCAAACCTCAAGTCCAGCGATGGCAGGTTACCGACTGTAAATTATCGAACGATAGATTTCCATCTAATAATGGGACCTGCTCACCGTTTCTATTTGTTTTTAATTTGTATTGATTTTTCTTTCAGACTTTCAATTTTCCTGATGTCACAGGGTTACAAAGCATTACAATATACAATGGTTTTTTTTTCTTCTCTGCTGGGAGATGAAAAGCAAATGCCACTCTTTGTGTAAAAACTTGTGCCTGGTAAGGTGGAAACCCTTTGAAGCTCTCTGTGAAATTGAAAAGGGCACAGGTTTGAGTCCCTCTGGACAATGACAATCCGTCTTTCTCTAGCCTCTGCTGCACTGCGATTAAAAACATCCGATCAACTGCTGTTGATATCAGGTATCAAGATGCTTCCAGTCAGAGGCAGACACACTGAACGAAGCCGGAACCTGAAGTCTGAAAGTCAAAACATACCAAAATTGTCTCGTCTATATAGCATATTGGGAATCTCACTGAGAGATACCTCAGTAAAATCTAAATAAGTCCTGATGACCACCATGAAGTGACATCTGAATTCCTGGGTGACTACTTATATTTCATCAGTAAATCATAAAATGTTCACCCCAGGAAAATCGAACACGGACTCATAGGTCTATGTCTTAAAAGTGGCTAAAACACAACCCCCTGCTTTTAAATATATGACAGGTGTTACGGTATTAAAGTGTGCACCCTGAAAGATATGTTTGCTCAATCCAATTAGCCTGTTTAAATGCTGCTATAAATGAAGCAATGCCGAACTGCTGTGTCTCTTCAGGATTCAAAGGTTTCCGACCCGCTTCGTGTCAGAGTCAGATGAAAACCTGGGCAGAGCTGATAACCTGGGCGGATTGGGCGGATTGGCTGCCTTGTCCCCGTTGACAGACTTATTAACGAGAAAAAAAGGCTATCGGACAGCAGATCTTAAATAAAACCTCTTATCACCGGGACGCCAGGGGATTAAAGTCTGGGGCCCTCTGATAAACTCATTATTCACTCTTATCTAGCAGCCTTGCCTAAAACTGCAGCACCAGATGACTTCACATGTGGAAAGTAAGCAAAATATTAGCCTTCTTTGCTTAGCTAGTGGGGAGTGATTCCTGTTTAATCACTCCCCTGCTCTCCTTTTATTCTCTTCCTTCTCTGTTTAACCCTTTCCTTCCTGCTAGTGCTCCATCCAGTGTCCGCATCGGGAATAAGGGACCTTAAAAAGCTAGACCTACTTATAGTATTAAATGTAATATACTGCATTAAATATTATTAAAAGTGATCATAACATGACTTTTTATATTGTATGGTAGATAACACTGTTACGGTCATCTCGTGTGCTCGATGAAGAATGAATTTGTTTCGGAGTTCTTTATTTGTTTTTATGATGTGTCGTGATCTAAATGAACTTACATATGAAACAATTCAGTCAGACAGATGCAGGTTAACCTTACCTAATGATCTTCAATAGGAATGCAGTGACACTACAACGGCAATGGAAGGGTTCTGCACAAAGGTGCAAATGGTGTACCACAGTTGTAACGTTTAGATATAAATGGTGCATTAGAGTCCTGCATCGGGTCGGGTGTCCACAGGTGACCCGCAAAGCAGATCGGGTTTGGGTCGGAATGTGAACTTTTTCATGGTTTGCGGTTCGGGTGCGTGTCAGAACATATCATGTTCTGGGTCAGACTCGGGTCTGAATTTGAATCGCCAAAAACATTTTCTGTCCTTTCGGCGTGCTCGTCTGTAACTCTTTCCCAAAAAACGTATAAGAAGGTAAATGTATTTCCTGCACCAAAGCAGGAGGTGATCAGGGAGGAGTCAGCAGTGTTCTCCGTTTGTTTTGCCTCTTGTTTGATACTTGGCAAGGTCCTTTTATCATGTCTACTTGGTGATATTAAAAGTCGTGTGGGCGAGGTGAAACCAAAGATAGTGCATAGTTTATATCATGTAGTGGATAATAGTTCGACAGGTAAATCAGAAGTGTGAATTCTTTTGGAATCAACAGAGAATGAAAATAATGAACATGTGACTGGATTCGTTGCTTGTAAAACCGGTCATTATGTTTTTGTGTACAACAGGTGTGGCTCCCTTTCAACTGGTGGCACGAAAGGAAAAGACAGGTATTTTATGGTAAAGTAAGTAGAGATAGTTAATATGTTACTTTGTTAAAAGACATCCAGACTAAGAGGTAGCTACCATGTTGTATAGCTGTTATATAAACTCAATCTATGGAGAATGGCATAGCGATACACAAGTGTGAACAGCAATACACAACTGCAAATACTGATCCAACAAAACATATAAACTCAATAGCGTACATTGCTTGTTTTGCAGTGGCACAGACTTTTTTTTTTAATATGCTTTCTGTTTTTTTCTCCTATTCAATTTCAGTGGTTCGGCAAGTTTGTAAGTCCTTTTAAGCCCCCGAAAGGCGAAAGCCCAAATACACATTTCACAGCATGCTGACGGCAGCACAAAACCAGATGACAGAATCCTAGGGAAATGGTTTTCAGAGCCCCTAAAACTCTTGACACAAAAATGTAATTAAACTCCCTTAATCATAACAAGACTAAAGACCATGTCAAGTGTGTCTAGCCGCGGGGCCCCATAACTGTGAGGGGAACGGAGGGAGAATTGTGTTACTACATGCTTACCTTGACACATAGATTCGTTTGTAAGCCACATAGTGTAATTGCCCCTGTCAACCTCATTTCCCTTGGAGCTAGTCTGAGGATTATTTATTTATTTTTTGTATATCATTTTAATGTGTATCATTCCTTACTCGTTGGAGGAGGAGGAGGAGGAGAAGCAGCAGCTTTGGTTGTCACTTCATTAAAGGAAAGTGTGCAGCATCTCTGACAGAATATTTCTGATGTGAATGTCCAGAAGTCAAGGTGTTAATGAAGGTCTCTATATTTATGAGCCACTCTGTATGTAACGGTACTGTATCATACAAATATTGACTGGAGTCGTGGGTTATGAAGACTATGATGTGAAAACTACAGTCAGTATCTGTTATCTTAAACGTATGAATCTCAGAGTGACGTCAGGGGGCAAAGCAATAGAAGAACAACACAAACCATTTTTGTTTACACTGTATTATCCAATAGGGTTGTGAGTTACGAGCTAATGGGTTGTATATATACAGTATATATATATATATATATATACATGGCATTGAGGGGGTTATATTCCTCCCTGCCAGAACACACGTGGGAATGTGGCTGGGGCCATACTAGAATAACTGATGATTGATCAGGCTCCAGCCAGAGGTGTATAAAACTGTTTGTTGGTGTTAATGTTAGTGTTAAGGTTGGTTTAGATGAGTACTGTGTTGTGCTGGCTGTGCTGTGCTGTGTTGGGTTGTCAGGTGAATGTTCTGTCGGTTTGCTGTTTATTTTGGCCACTGTGCCTATTTGTTTGTTGCTGTGTGTTGTTTGTTGTTTTTGTGTTATATAAAGCGTGTAATAGTGCTTAAACTGCAGCTTCTTGTGTCTGAGTCTCTCTCCCCGACGGTAATAAGCCTTGCCAGTGAAGCTACCCTGTCACACATGCACACGAAGCTTGACAGATAATATCCAATAGTTTTATATGTGAGGTTCATGGCCCAGCTGTTTGCACACCATGCAGCACCTGCTACCATGAGGAATTCTAGAAGGGCAATGGAGAATCGTGATGTGGCAATATTAATGGGTGCCCCTGCCCCTGGCTCACCCTCCTCTTTTAAAATGATTATTCCACTAGATTAATGTTTTCTTTTGCAAAGGTTGTTGAGTATTAATAAAATATGAAGGACATTAATATTCCTCACATAGACATTCTTCTTTCCCTAATATGCAGGGAGGCAGTCAGGCTGTGGTGGGGGCTCTGGCATCATTCCAAAGCACCTCCATAAGACTCCATACGGAACTATTATACATCAAGTAGGGCCAGGACTGTAATATACACAACGTGCTGAGATCCAGTCTCTAAACAGGACTGTAATATACACATCGGGCTGAGATCCAGTCTCCGAACAGGACTGTAATATATACAGTGTGCTGAGATCCAGATGATCCATGATTAATAATTATGTAATTACATATTAACGACTTAGTAATTCCAACTGAATTCATGTGACGTAAACGTTAATTAAAGAATTACACAAGGAAAGGACACCAATAACAGCCCAGTGCTGGTGTAGAAACTCATCCCTGCCCCCTTTAGAAATCCCCCCTCGTGAGTACAGAAAGCATTTGATGAAACGACATGCTTATCAGTTCAGTGTCTTATCTGCACACAACCAGGGCATTAAAAACAGTGTGTGCCGTGTCTGATGGGTATTTTCAAATTTTATCATAAAACATTTCAGCTACAAAATCTGCTCTTTCAGACAGATTTTTTTCAGCTCTGTTTTTGTTCAGTTATATATATTTTTAGACAGGAAAAGGACAATGTACCAAAAAAGGTGTCACATAGTAGCTTGTTACCTGGTATCAGTACTTTTAAATAATTGAAATACTTCATCCTCAAACGTTCTCTTTAGCCCATTCAGAAAGTCAGAAATAATTTAGCTTTCATATACGGCACAGCGTATTCCGTGAGGGGATCAATTTGCGTGCAGCAAAAAGGTTGGTGAAGCTAAATTAAACCGTGCAAAATTGCATTATGAATGATTTAAAATTGTATTCACTTTTAAATGTGACCTTGATTTGACATAGACATGGATCATTGCAAAGAGAAGAGAAGTGTGTGTGCGTTCTTAAGATTTAATAAAATAATTATTATTATTATTTGTTTATTTAGCAGACGCCTTTATCCAAGGCGACTTACAGAGACTAGGGTGTGTGAACTATGCATCAGCTGCAGAGTCACTTACAATTACGTCTCACCCGAAAGACGGAGCACAAGGAGGTTAAGTGACTTGCTCCGGGTCACGCAATGAGTCAGTGGCTGAGGTGGGATGTGAACCGGGGACCTCCTGGTTACAAGCCCTTTTCTTTAACCACTGGACCACACAGCCTCCTGCATTATATAGTTTTATATATTGTTACCTAAAGAGTTTCTCTAATAATGGAAATGTTATGCTCTATGTACATTCTTTGAATCGAATGGACCATTGATCAGCTTCATATTGCTAATGTTGCTGACATTTCCGAATCAATGGTTTATTTCAATTTTCATTACCAAAGAACCCAGCAATGAATAACCTTTCCGGATTTTGACGTCGGATTAAAGATACAGAGAACAAAAGAGATCAATATCCTGGGGTTAGCTGCTTCACAGTTACTGAGCTGAACCGTGCCATCACAGTGTCAAGATAAGAATCCTTGCGAGGCTGTATGAAGATAAGAAGCCAGCTTCAATTAAACACAAAGGAATCTGCATACATTGCAGCAAATACATCTGCATACACCTTGCCTGTCAATTGCGCATCAAACTCTTCTGTGTTGAGCGAGTTTTTATACTAACAAGCAAATGCACAGCGCAATATAAAAAGGCAAGGAGGTTAATTTTACCAGTTTTTAAAATTTTTGTGTATTTGGACAAAAAAGAGTCACGTCGTAGCTTGTTACATGGGGACAATATGAGATGTATTTAGTGCTAAGTGTCTTGAAGTGAAGGAAATATTGTTACAATTGCGAAATACATGGCATCCCATAACATTGATGAGCTGCAGGGCAAGCATAGCAGCAGGGAATGCATGTGTTTCAAAGGCATGGCAGAGTACTGGCCAGTGTGGTCAAGCAGAGCCAAGCAGGGTCAAAGCAAAGCAGAGCCGAGTGAGGAATGGTATAAACTCATAGTAAAGAATGCACAGCAAATTCTGCAGACGTCTGCACGATTATCCATGATAAATGTTTATTTTTAGCTGTAAGCGTGTGGAGGAAGGCAGGATACAGCAGCAGTGAAGTGTGACATAAAGCCTCTTTTCACAGAGAGAATTGGAATAGTAGAAATCACAGGCTATGTATCTAATTAAGCTGAACAATGGAGCCTCCCCCACTCTCCGTTCCATTGACCTTGATGGCAAATGTTCCTGTAACACTGAAGACACTGAAATATCCAGAATAGATCCCTGAAACTCAAAATACATACACTGGACAGCATGGCTATTGAGCATGTTTAAAAAAAGTCCCAGTTTACAGTATTTTACTTTGGGGTAGTTTCTGGGCAAGCTAAGTGGAGGCCAGTATGGAATTAACCACTTGGGGTGTACTATGCACCCCACTTACTGTTTCAAGGGGGGGCGGGGAATTGCTGGTGCACACCCCAAGTGCACCCCTTGTGGTCATTTTTATACTGGTCTCATTATTGAAATTCCACCTTGCTCAGGCTGGCTCAGAGCCAAAAGATAATGTTTGCTGGTGATGTTAAGCATTAATACATCAGTCACATCACTTGATTTTCAAGGTGTGGTATCTGAAGCATAATCAACATGTCGGATACCACACCTTGAAAATCGAGTGATGCGAGCTATTTCTCTCACTGTTTTTCCTTCTTTATGCAAGTCAAGGTTGTTATAATAGTAGAAAACATTAGTGGAGGCTTTGAGTAAATTGTTGCTGTTCATAATGCATCAGAGTAGAAAAATGCAACGTGTCAGACTTTTGCACAGCAGTGTATATAAACATAATAAAGAGTTCTGAAGCAGCTTTGAATAAGGGCTAGCAGGGTTTCACACCCCGGTGACACTGCCTTTATATTCTTAAGATAAACAGCAATGCTCGTGTGTTCCAGTATAATTACAGCCTACGAGGATTACACCAGCAAGGCATTGAGCAGTTTCTTTAAGATCTCACGTGCAGGTAAATAAACATGCAAGAAAACCAAAGGATTAACTTATCTGCTCTGCTGTAAATCACAAGCCTTCTTTGATTTCATTAAATACTTGAACCAGCTCTGCACTTCACAACACCACTGAATTGTAATGAAATGATTTATGCTGCTATATCCTGTGTCACAAACAGTCCTTCTGGACCTCTATGGCTTCCTCTAATGCAGATATTCATTAGTTTTCCCCCACTGTGGTTTAGCAAAGCAGCGTTTATTTTTTTGAGAAAGTTTTGATTGACACCTCCTGAACACTTCAGACCAATTCATTAACACAAAGTGGATAGAGAATTACTGGAAAATAATATTTTACTGCTGTCGGATCCCTTTGTGGATACTGTGTGTTGGTAATGTACAGGAGGGCGTTAATCACAAAACTGTTTTAAGGACTGTTTTGCTAAGGATATTTTTTTAAAGCCCATTTTGATGAACTAAATCAAGTTTGCAGTCCATGAATCCGTTTTCAACTGTTTTAGAGGTGGTTGTAAGCTTATTCTAATTCCTCAAAGCAAACCAAAGAGAATGTTTCTAAACACTATTAAAAAACAGTCCTTAAAGCTTTGTGAATAGATCCCTTCAAGTTAAGTGTGTTTACAGTATGTACAGTGTGTGTTTTTTTTAATTTGCTGCTGATAAAGGGCTAAAACTTATTGAAACAAATTGAAGTTATGATTATTTGCCACCTGGCTATGAGAGTATACACAATGATAAACAGAGACTTTTAATCTATAACTTTTTTGTTTTGTTTTGTTACTGCGCGACTTGTCATTCTTGCTGCATCTATGAGCTTATTATGGTCTGGAACCGTTAAGCCAGCTGAGACTTTACATTTCCTGAACACACCAGGAATACCGTCACCCTGATTAGCCTGCTCTTCAGACAAATACGACTTTGCATGTCTAATTAAACAGCAAACACCGTCTCCGATAATCCCGCACAGCTCCCGGGGACAGGGAGAAGAAAGTCCCCTCTCAAATCTGATCTTATTAGACCAAAAACTGCAGGGAAATGTAATCCCCTTAGCGTACAAGTAATAACAGGTGCATGATATTACAAACATTCAAAATTTCATCTTTCACTGATTCCCTGCAGATCAGCAGCATCAGGAATCAGTCTAATCCTGTGTTGCACATCACATTCTCTGGATCTCCACAGCAGACAAAAACAGACAGCCCACTTACACTGCTTAATAGAGCACACTCTGAAAATAATTTCCATAGCTGATCTTTCAATCTGTATGCCTGAAGCAGCGTCTCTGTAATGCAGGTTTGAAGTAGGAGTGCTAACATGCCTATATGGCTCCCAGATAGTGCAGGGGCAGCTTATTGTCCCCTATTGGTGATCTATACAAACTGGACTGTCAACAGGGTCTGGCTTATGCATATTTCGAGTGCACAGAAGGCTACATGAAATAATGCATTCAAATATTTTAGTGTCAAATTTAACATCCAAGTCGACGCTGTAGCTTTACATGAGAGTGAATAAATGTAAGTCCGATCCAGCATTCTGAAGTGCCTTTGCTCAGGGCAGCCTATTGACTTGGTTGTTTAGACCACAGTTAGTGAAGGTGGTAAAGACTGCAGGTTGCATACGTTTCTTTTATTAGAAATAGCCCTTTAACCAGCTGACAAGGCGACGGCATCCCAGCTCATCCCAAACCCTACAGGGACATCATTATCCAGGCAGGGTCATTTGCCCTTTTCGATGGGATGTCAAAGGTGTTCAAAGTTAATTTCTTTCCAGCACTGAAAAATAAATACAATAGAAGTGTCTTTAAAAAAAAATGATGAAACTGAACAGCAGCACCTGCGATTGACAATATGCCACATGGGTTTGAACACTAATATCCTTTTCCAGTAGCATTTTTTTTTACACAGAGAATAATAATAGATGTGGAATAGTTTATAGGTTAAAAAACATTTTCAGTAAGCAAAAAATTGTTTTAAAAAAAAAAAAAAAACCTGAAAATGAAATCAATAAAAACCGAAAAGCAAAAGCCCTAAGTAATATTATGGCAATATCCCACAGGCCAGACCTTTCCATTTAGGAGTGAGCGAGAAGGCCTGTGTTCGTAGCCTGGAGCTGTTTCATTTATTTTTGATCCTCCGTGTAAGTAAACCTCGTTATACTTGTTTACAGGAGAAAACCCTGAGTGAGTGAAGACAAGCACCAGATATGAAAACCCCTAGCTCTGTAATCACCTTATCATATCTAAATCAGATATTTCAGCTCTGATTTGGGTGAGCGACGTGACACGCTGCAGCAGACATCTTTCTCTGACAGTTGCTATTCAGATAAATGAACACCTCCTGAGACCGTCACAGAGCTAATTGAAGCAGGCGGGGTGTCAACTGAGTGCAACTAGTTTTACTTACTCCGTTAATCCCGGACTCTCCTGCTCTTCTGATGAGTGTTCCTCTTTCGAATGTTACTGCTGCTGATCGTTAAGCCTTGAGCTAAATATATTAATGAGCAAATCTCCTCTCAGTTACCCTGTCCACACTGCCTCAATAATGCACGATCACTAAAAACAGGATTAGGAATAAAGTGAATGGCAATCACATGGTTTCAACCCGGATGGATGGTGGATTATTGAGGTGGTGTGTAAAGGGTTAATGTGCTTGAGGTTCTTCCTGCTGTCTGCTTTGACTTGCTTCGATCATAAAGGGAAGGTGCAGAATGGCATTGTTTAGTAAGAAACCAGATCTGATCGAGGGACATTATTTTACAGAATTGCTTTGCTTTAGACACCTGAAATCAATTTCTTCCAGCATGCCCCAGTTTGCCACCCTTTATGGGGTTGCATAGACATGTAAGAAAATGTACTGTATATAAAACAAGGATAGTATTATTTGCACGTACTGTAAACTACACTGTATTTAAATATTAAACTTGCATTGTAACCCTTTACTGCCCTGTAACACCTATAAGTCGCCTTGGATAAAGGCTTCTGGGAAATAAATCAATACAAATAAATATGAATATGGTATTAAGAATTAATCGTTGAGGAAAGTAATTCTGGATTTGAAAGCTTCTATAATGTGCTGGCATGTGGGCAATGGTTACATTCAAGTCCATAGAGGATACTACACCCTAATACAGCACTTCATACACCACAATACGCCGTGGTCCATTCCCATTAAATTTAGACCCACCATTTCCTATGCTGCATCGTTTGGATAGTGTGATTGTGTCTAGGCAGCGTCTGATCTCTTTGTGATACACAGTTAGAGGGATCGCACATGGTTAATGCTCTGCTTGTGCGAATACAAGAAACAGAATAAAACAGGAAGAAATAACCCCAAATACTCATTCCCTCTTTATTGCTTTTCTGCCCAGTGGGAAGCATAAAGCAGCTGCCACGACACATTTCAAATAATATCTTTCTGCATAATTAAAGGGGGAAGGCTGGGAGGAGAGTTGGAGATGTTTATGGTTTGCAATATAGACTGTGTATGGCTCCCAGAAAAGAGGGAATTACACCCTAAATTAAAATGCTGTCTTTCTGTGTTGTCAGCGCTGGAAAGGATATTGCTTCCCCACGGCTCTGCTGAGTGTTATAGAGTCCAGCCAAGCAGCTCAGCCAGCGTCCAGGGGGACTAGAGAAGAGAAACGCATTGGTCTGGGTTCAATACTGCTAGATGAGGAGAGGGAGGGCGGGGTTAACCCTTTGAAAGCCAGGTTCGCAGGGGCGCCAGAAAGCATTCATCAGGTCTGTTGTGTGTTGGGGGTTCTGTACAGGGTAACAGTTTACATGATGTCTCTAATTACTGTGTAATTACATAGTAGTTACTTAGTAAATACATGTGTATGTACAAATCAAATCAAATTGTATGTATATAGTGCCCTTCATACAGGTGTATCTCAAAGCACTTTACAGGACAAAAAATAGTCACATTTATAAAAACAAAACAAACAAACATGGCAGATGAAAAAAAAGTTTAAGAAATATATAATGTAAACATCAGTAACTAAATTAATATATATATATATATATATATATATATATATATATATATATATATATATATATATATATATATATATATATATATATATATATATATATATATATAATGCAGATAAAATACAAACAGATACAACAATAAAAACTGAAACAGATATATACATATATATATTCATATGCATATTATAAAAATGCCAGCTCAAGCAAATATGTTTTTAGTCTGGTTTTAAAAACAGATTCCCTCACGTGTGTTGGCAGCTCATTCCAAAGTTTGGGGGCTCTATAACAAAAAGCCCTTCCTCCCCATTTAACTTACTTTATTCTAGGGATTACCAGCAATCCCATATTCAGAGATCTAAGGTTACGATTGGGGATATATATGGGGTAAGCAGTTCTCCTAAATAGGTTGGTGCCAAGTTATTTAGGGCCTTATAAGTTTATAACAGTATTTTAAATACAATGTTATAATGCAAAGTTATAATGCACTTAACATGTAAATCTTTTTGCACGATATATGTAAGTACAGAATGGAATCAGAAAAGGGTTAGATTAGGGATACATTTAGAGTTATATAGTGCACAAAGATTTACACATTAAGTAAATTGTAACTATGCATAACAGCATTGTAGTTATGTGTAAGTGCACATGTATTTCCTTAGTAACTACTATGTAAATATACAGTAATAAGAGACACCATGTAAAGTGTTACCCTCTAAGGTTTTTGTAGACTTTCCTGCTTAAGAAAGGTGCTGTACATTATACTTTCAATTCTATTCTTTTGTATGAATTTAAAACAATTATATATATATATATATATATATATATATATATATATATATATATATATATATATATATATATATATATCCTCTCCAGTTTCTCTGAGATACACATGTACCTGCTTTTTCATTTTTTTTTAACATATTCTCATTTTGTTGATCATTAATGAACATTTCTGTACTGTGGGTGTTGACGAGTGGTTGAAAACGAGACATTTTGTGCTTGAATTGAA
Source organism: Acipenser oxyrinchus oxyrinchus (assembly GCA_030684275.1). Classification (NCBI taxonomy): domain Eukaryota; kingdom Metazoa; phylum Chordata; class Actinopteri; order Acipenseriformes; family Acipenseridae; genus Acipenser; species Acipenser oxyrinchus. Next base: position 3,686,644 of record CM060291.1, on the reverse strand, counting down.
AGTGATGGTCTCGAGAAGTTGAATGGGTCAAAGTTCAAGTATATTTTCCTCTAGAGGAATTATCACTTTTTTACATCACTTCTGTGGTATCATGCCTTTTTTCCTAATGGCTCAGGATGCAAACATATATATATGAGTTTACAGCAAGTGTTTCTATTGAAACATGCGTGTGCAATGCTGCCTCTCCTCCATACAGCGCCCTCACAGATTAAAGACTGCCAGGGATTATTGCCAGCACAGCTCCCTTATGCCCAGTTAGGTGACAATGACAGCGTTTTCCAGGCTCTGCAGCCAGCCAGTGCTTTGCTTGCCACTTTATTCCTCGTTCAGATTCATCTGCAGTGCATAATGTCCTTAGCTCCCACCAAGGTAGTTTGCTAACAGGTGCTGTTCCTTGTGTCCGCCCATATATTATGCAGATTGTTTGCGGCGCGATAACAGCGCCTGCTGTATTTATTATTATTTATATTTAAATGTGAGATGCATGACTGATCAGCTACTGATTATTTAACTAGCTGACAGTCATGCATCCTTACCTAACGCGATGCAGACTGTGGCCGAGGGGTAATAAGATAATTAACAGCTAGTTAACCCTCGGCCAGAGTATAAGAACCTGCAGCTGTCTGTTCTTCTGCGGGGGTTGAGTGTACAGAGGAGTACGCGGAGAGATGCGAGCGAGCGAGAGCGAGGAAACAACATTTAAAAGCGACTGCTAAACAGTCTTTGTTTATTCGTTTGGCCCTTGTGCCTTTTTGTTTTGTGTGGTGTTTAAATCTTTTGTTTTTGGTTTGTTAATAAATCGCGCTGAATGCCATAGCATTCAGCTTCACCCGCCCATCCACTGTTTGTGATTCAGTTACTTCCTGGTCCGTGGCGTCACCACTGCGAGCCAGCCTGCCACTATCTGGTGTCCTGCGTGGGACAAACAACGCCTCAAGAGCCGGACCAGGAAAGGAAAAAAAGGACGTTTTTGCTGTTTTTTTCAAGGAGCACGGTCGCTGCCTTGGAAAAAAAATAAAATAAACCAGCGGGCAGAGAAGCCAGAGGAGCCAGTCAGCTGCAACTTCTCCAGCCGCAGGAGGCAGCAGCAGCAGCGGTCCTTCTCCAGCGCCAGAGGGAGAGGAGCCGTCGCTGCCTTCTCCTGCCCGAGAGGAGTCAGGAGCCGTCGCTGCCTTCTCCAGCGCCAGTGGGAGAGCCGGCGCTGGCTCCTCCAGCCTCGAGGAGCAGGGCCAGAGGAAGGCGCCTGCCTGCATCCAGCGCCAGAGGAGAGAGGAGCCCGTCGCCTGCGTCTCCGAGGGACGCGCAGCGCCTGGGAGGGGAGCCCTCTGGGCCTCTGGCTCGGCCAGGAGCCTGAGAGCAGCAGGACGCCGTCCCGCTGTGCTCCACCGCGGGCAGAGAGCATGAGCAGCAGGAGCTGCCTCTGGCGCCACCAGGAGCAGAGCAGCCAGAGCCAGCCTCTGCCTCCGCCACGCCACCAGCAGAGGGTGAATGCCTGCTGGTTCCGCCTCAACCGCCCGTGGGAGGACTGCTTGCCCCTCCCACCTCCACCAGCAGAGGGTGAATGCCCGCTGGCTCCGTCTCCAGCGCCGTGGGAGGACTGCTTGCCGCTCCCAGCTCCACCAGCAGAGGGTGAATTCCTGCTGGTTCCGCCTCAACCGCTGTGGGAGGATTGCTTGACCCTCCCACCTCCACCAGCAGAGGGTGAATACCTGCTGGTTCCGCCTCAACCGCTGTGGGAGAACAGCTTGCCGCTCCCAGCTCCACCAGCAGAGGGTGAATGCCTGCTGGTTCCGCCTGAACCGCCGTGGGAGGACTGCTTGCCGCTCCCAGCTCCACCAGCAGAGGGTGAATGCCTGCTGGTTCCACCTCCACTGTCATGGGAAGGACTGCTCCTGCCCTACCTCGCACCGCCCAAGGATGCCTGCCTCGCACCGCCAAGGATGCCTGCCTCGCATCGCCCAAGGCTGCCTGTTGCTCCGCATCGCCTGGGGCTGCCTGTTGCTCCGCATCGCCTGGAGAGCCACCAGTTATAGGGTACGAGGGAGAAGTGGAGCTCCCGCTGCCGCCTCCATGGCCAGGGGCTCCCATCCCGAGTTCGCCTCCGGAGGGTCCGCTACCGCTGCTGCTGCCGTCGCCTCCCGAGGGTCCGCTGCTGCTGCCGTCGCCTCCCGAGGGTCCGCTGCTGCTGCCGTCGCCTCCCGAGGATCCGCTGCTGCTGCCGTCGCCTCCCGAGGATCCGCTGCTGCTGCCGTCGCCTCCCAGGGGTCCTGTTTTGCCTGGGGTCGCTACCAGTCCTGCCATGCGGCAGGAAATATTATGGCTAGAACCCCATGAAGGGCAGCTGCCGGCCACGAAGAAGTGGGGGAAGGTCAGAAGACCAGCTCCCCCAGCTGCACTTTCGCGGCAGGAAATACTGTGGCTGGAGCCCCATTAAGGGCAGCTGCCAGCCATGAAGAAGGGGGGGGAGGTCAGGAGACCAGCTCCCCCCGCAGCAATTTCGCTGCAGGAAATACTGTGGCCGGAGCCCCACGGAGGGGAGCTGCCGGCCATGAAGAAGGGGGCAGGTCTGGAGACCACCCCAAAATTTTTCTGGCCAGAGGAGCCGGCCTGTGCGTGGTCCACTAGGACGCTACAGTTGTTGGGGTGGGAGGAGGACATCCCGCCGTGGCAGCCCGAGACACCTTGCTTCCCCTGTTCCTGGGCCAGGACTGCTAGCCGGGACTTTAGGGAATAAGGGGAGGTGGCGAAAGGCCATGTGTGCTGCGCATGGGGGGCATGTGTGGCGGAGTGTCCGCCCCATTATTATTATTTGTATTATTGTTTGCGGCGCGGATAACAGCGCCAGCGTATTTATTATTATTTATATTTAAAAACCTTGTGAGGATGCATGACTGATCAGCTACTTATTATTTAACTAGCTGACAGTCATGCATCCTTACCAAACGCGTGCAGACTGTGGCCGAGGGGTAATAAGATAATTAACAGCTAGTTAACCCCTCGGCCAGAGTATAAGAACCTGCAGCTGTCTGTTCTGCGTTGGTTGAGTATACAGAGGAGAGTACGGGGAGAGAGCGAGAGCGAGGAAACAACATTTAAAAACGACTGCTAAACAGTCTTTGTTTATTCGTTTGGCCCTTGTGCCTTTTGTTTTGTGTTTTGTTTAAATCCTTTGTTTTTGGTTTGTTAATAAATACGCTGAATGCCATAGCATTCAGCTTCACCCACCATCCACTGTTTGTGATTCAGTTACTTCCTGGTCCGTGGCGTCACCACTGCAGAGCCAGCCTGCCACAGTTGCTGTTCCTTGTTCCTCGACCCATCAGGGCAGATGTTATGTGAGAGAGTGTTTGAACTGATCCGTGGCAGTGTTTTTCATCATCATGCCACACTCCTACACAACATTAAGCAAATTACATTTTGCACATCACTTAGTACTATAGTTGCCTGATTGCACGACCAGTATGTATAGGAGAATTGACTGAGCAGATTTTAATGTAATCTCTCTCTCTCTCTCTCTCTCTCTCTCTCTCTCTCTCTCTCTCTCTCTCTCTGATATATTCTGCCAAACTGAACAACATGAGAACTTTCATCATAGTAACTCAATTATATCATATTGCTTCTCTCTCCTCTTTCCCTCACTAATCAAATAGAGGTGCTTTTATTGACAAGCAGCGCAAAAATAATAAAAGTTCCCGAACAGCGGGCTGACCCTGAGAGAAAGTCATTTCTATCTGATCACCTCAGTAAAGCTGCCTTGGCCCACCGAAGGAGGAAATATTGCTGATCTATTTACAGCAGTGGCGGACGGAGCTGTGAATGGAAATGTTAGTGCCGCCTGTGTGTAGCTGTCAGTCTGCTCGCTGGAGCGAGGGATTTTTCTGAATATGGGAATTACTTTCCAGAGTCTTGACAGGCCTTTCCAAACTGCAGCATGTTGCTGGACTTTATCATCTTAAAGAAGCACTGCCACTGCTGACCTTTCAGAAAAACGGGACGGTTTTTAACATTCACTCGAATACACCACACTTAACACGATACACTGCACTAATACGTTTCATCACTGACATTTGAACTGTAAACTATTTAACTTAGATGTAACAAATGCTTTCTTAAAAAAGGCTCAACCCTTCCCCATCTATGTATCTATGTATCAGTATATCTCTCTATCAGCCTATCTATCTACAGTATCTATGTAGAATGACCTTTCTCTGCTCACTTTCTTAAAAGGGCTGCAAAGTGCAAAGACCTCCAACAAGTTTGAGAATTAAGGGTTCTATGACAACCTTGACTGTCACTATAGTCAGTGAAACCTCTTTTTTAATTTGGTAGACAGCAATTAATATAACTAGTTTTTTAACTTTTATCTGTTTATTATTATTATTATTATTATATAGTCAGGCCCGCCGCTCTATGGTATATTAACGACACAGCTTGAACCAACAGTTGAGGTTAAGTGTCTGTAATTGCTGTGTATTGCCAGTAGTTACTTAGTAAATACATGTGTACTTACACATAACTGCAATGCTATTATACATAGTTACAATGGACCTAATATGTAAAAAAATTTCCAACTTAGTGGCCTGTTCGGTCCATGCCTGCACATTTGATTGAATGGCGACAGAAATGCAAATGTGAAAAAACACAGTGCTCTATTTATGGATATATACCTAGACATCACCAGCTAAAGCCAAACCTCAAACTAAAAAAAGAAAATTAAAATAAACCAAAACAAAGCATGTACTGTGGTGGTAGCTGTAATCACATGCTCCCAGACATTCTCTGAGGCAGGCTGCTGGAGGTCGGAGGAAGGTGTATTTATCATCTCAGCAGTCAGTTAGTAAACTGTCAATCTCCGCTGGCCCTTCTGCACCATCAACGCTGCACAATACAAACTAACTTACTGATCTACAAGATAGGACCAACCTTGGGATGAGAGGAGATGCGACTCGGATGATTACTGGAGTGGACTGAGTCTGCCAAGGAACTTTACCCAGCTCCTTTATCATTTAAAAACATTGTTTCGTGTTCGTTTAATTAACTTTCTTTCTTTTTAAATGAATAGGCAGTTTCACAGACAGGCCAAGCGTGGGTATTGGTATTTTTCCCTGACGAGGAGAGGTCTCTCCTGGGAAGGTTTGAGGTACAATTTTACATTTTTGTAGGAATTCAATCTTTCATATCAGGTTAACCTTCACATTAAAAGAGAATTGATTTTCAGGAAAATAAGTATTTTAGACAGCAAATGAAACGTTAATTATTGAAATTCCAAAGCAAAAAAAAAAAAACTGAAAAAACACTTTTATTAATCTTTCGATTATTCAACAAAATGGCGCAATCTTGCCCTGGCAAGCCACAACACATCCTGACCACTATTCTAACAGAGTGTGACCAACATCAGCAGCGTGTGTGTATGTGTGTGTGTGTGTGTGTGTGTGTGTGCATGTGTGTCTGTGTGTGTGTGTGTGTGTGTGCGTGTGCCTGCATGCGTGTGTGTGTGTGCATGTGTGCATGTGTGTGTGAGCGAGAGAACCTACCTACCACCATCCACAAAGATTTCACTTTGATGGGAAACAAAGAAAAACCCTCCAGCGACCTGTGCACAGTACTGGAGCTACAGTGAGAATGTTTGAGAGGCTGCAGGTATGGACATCTTCTTGTCATATTGGTAAGTTTTTTTTCTTGTCCACGGGGTACTGCAGAAAACCAGTTGTAAGAAGAACTATGGGCCATGGAGTGATCATCCTTTTTTTTTCTTAGTGTAGAGACTCGCCTCTGGAATTTTTTATTTATTTTTCTGCCTGGTCTGCTAAATGTCCTACCCTCGATCCCTGGCTCCTGTCCCATCAGTGTGACTGCGACATTAACAAACTTGCAAAGGGCTTTATGCCAATTAACAATTTCTCGTTAGTGTAATTCGGAGACACGTTTTAAATCCGAGGCAATTGAAGAATTGATTTTTGACTTTTTTTCCAGAGCGTCAGTGTCAGTGTGCAGAACAGAGGCTGGCAGGTTGGGAAACAGGTTCAGTCCTAATGACTGAATCAATGAACTTAATGCCGAGACTGGAGGTTAAGAAACACACTAAAAAGGTGTCACCTCCCCTGTCCTTTCCATGTGTAGAATATGCCGTGATGGTGTTCAGCACACTCCCGGTGGAATGATTTTAATTGTATTTGAGTTGAGGTGTCATCGACCTGCCTGCAATACTTACTGTTTGGCACAGATGAGGGATGTACAACAAATGATTTATTGCATAATAAACAGTGCCACCAGTGGCTGGATGTTGAATCTGCAGCAGGGAAAGTAAAGCTAAGGGGCAGAACTGCAGTGTGTCTAAAAGATAATATTATTAAATGACAGCCATAAGCATTATATTGAATGTTATTGTAGCAGGATAGCGTCAGAAACAAGACTCAGTCAGGGAAAGCTGCAGTTAAAGTGTGTTTGCTCACTTTCAATCAACAAAGAACAAAACACACAAACAAATAAACAGGCACAAGGGCCAAAATAAAAGGTTAAACAAAACAATAATATGTACTATAGGGTGGGCATTCACCTTCACAATAAGTACAACCACACACATCAAAACACTCACCTAACTCCCTTCACCAGACAGAGGAGTTCTCCCTATTTTATACATGTGGCCACTTCCTAATTAACACTCAGTCACCTAACTGAAGAATGGCCACATCTGTGACTGCTGGCAGGGACGGATTTAACCCCATCCCTGCCAACCTTACATATCCACACACACGTACATTAAGGTCTTTTGCTCTGCCACAGTTATATTAAAGTTTACCTGTATTTCCTAATGCCCCTTTCCATGCTGTTACATAAATTGAATGACAAACGTTTCGACTAGAATTCTTTTTCAATATTTTCAAATGTTGGAATGGTTTTAGATTCACTGCTTTATCAATCAGCGGAGTCAACTCTCCAAAATGATAAAAGTGTGATAACGTAGGCAACAATGAAAGATAAAATAAGTAAGTATTCTCTATGATTTACCAAGACTGACCAAGCTTCACTGTGCTTCCACTGTGTCTTTGTGGTATACCACTGTGAAGTTTTATAAGGGTTAGTTCCTCAAAATTTTTAGCTACTTAATGTGATCAATCAATTGTGAGTCACCCTTCTTTCAGCTACAGGCTGGCGGGGTGATCTGTCTGGGAGTCTTGAGAGTTGAAGTTTGGCCAAAGCTAAGATCCTTGACACATTGAACACAAGCATGGATGCACAGTGAAATTCTAAGGGGCAGTTATAGTGCACCAAAACTCCCAGTCCATTTCACAGCACAGTGCAAGCTTTTCTATATATAGTATGCCTCTCTACTCAACCTAATTCATTTAACAAAAATGGTATTTCTCTAGTAGTTGTAATGCCTGCTGTTTAACTGTAATTATATCACTTTGTGAGTTCATCAGTCTCCACTGGGACATCCATGAAAATGTAATGTTTGGACCCCAATATGCTTATGCTGGAGAATATAGACCCTCAGTCTACGATGCATTCCAAGCTCAACATTATTGATAGTGCGGGCATGTCTTGATATGCAAGCAGCTGTTAAACTTGGCAAAGGTGTGGACTTCTGAAATGAGGCATTGCACATCAGCTGGGTAACACTGTGGAGGAAATCATTTCTTAAATTAACCCCATACCTCACCCCTAACCCCTCCAACCCACCAATCTAGCCAACATGTCACGGGCTGTACTAGACCGTAACACTGCAGCCTCGCTTCTGCTGAATAATATAATATGGGTCCAGGGACAGGATTGGACTGGTCACTGACCGGTGTGCTGATGTAATTGGTACTGTATAATAAATCAAACACTGCTGTTCACTTCTGTTCCTCACATGTCACAAGCTTCATGACCTTTTCATGGTCACGCAGTCACCAAATATTTTGCTCAGTCAATCCCTTCTGTGCTCACTTTAGGCTCTCTCACTCTGTGTGAAAATAACTAGTTTCGCGTGCGTTTTGTGTTTGCACTTAAAGGTTAAAGAAATCATGGAGAAGTGTATTAAAACTTTGTAAATGTCACCAAACATTATTAAAAAATAGCATTTTTCTTCCTCTTTTCTATATGTCTAGAATTTATTTTAATATATATTTATATTTTTTAGCTTTTAGAATTTTTAGCTTTTCTGGGGATTAAATGCAAACACAATAAATCAATGAAACCTGAGTAGTTTTGCAATACTAGAATTCAGAGATCAAGAAAGTGTCTCAGGTAGGCGTAGAAGGTTTAGGTTGGGAAACAGTTCAGTAGATATTGGAGGCTATATTATTACAAGCATGTCTAGCGATCTTTGACTCTATTTTGACTTGTGCTAAAGGAAAATAGGGTACCCAGGTGCTATACTGTATCTAATAAAATATCTTTGTTTAAATCTACAACAGAGTTTGGAATCACAATAATTTTATACTCACAGATGCATGAAGGAAAAAAGAACATTAACTAACGTTATTAATAATTAATTTCCTCAGCTAGTACAGTTCTTCCTTGTTACTTCACTATTCGCATCAAAGAATTGTGAAATAAACAGTGAATCTGTTCCGTGGGCGTTTTGCTCTGAAGTACAGTATGTGACAATTTAATATCTCCGGATTGTTATGATTCCCTCCTTATTTTTAACATGAGGTTTTAAATGAGTCTCTAGGAATATTATTGGCTTACAAGTGTGTGTATCAACACTGTGGCTCTCAAGGATGGACAAGATACGGTCCAGCTCAACGTTAAATTAATGAAGATCCAACAGTATAAGACTACGATTATTGGGCTCAAAATTGCTAATTAGCGTACACTCGCTGATTAATTTTAACTGGGGAGTTCTAAGCACTGTAAACCCAAGTTAACCTTTAATTACCAACTTTATTACAGGACGTCATGGTGATGACCTCTTATATTAAGAGTTTGTTTAATTAAAGTACCTCGTCATCTTTTAATCAAAACTTAATTAGTAATCCACGGGTGTAATAAATAGTGTGACAATGGAGTGCTTGAACCATGAAACCATTAATGGCTTTCTCCAGATGAGCCTGCTTTGGGTCTGAAGGTCTGGGCTTTTGATTTCACAGTGGGCTAATGCGACTCTCAGCCACTGCAAGAGCATAGCAGGGATTGTTGCTAATCATCATTATCATTCATGTTGGGTGTTTCTATTGTTTATATCAGTATGGGTTTAAGCCTATCAAATCTAAGCTTTGATTTCTGAACTAAGCTTCAGTAAGATTTTTTTTTTTTCGGGGGGGGGGATGGGGGTTAACATGAACTGTCTCTAACCGCACTAATTGCATTGTAATTGCACATGTGGTTACATAGTAATTACATTGTAAAGACACATTCACGTCTGTAACTAGTGTACCTAGAAAAGACACTAGGGACTGTGTTATTACACTGTTATTACAGAGTAGGTAGAGAGTCTTAATGTACTGTGTGACTGAGGGGCACAGAAATAACTGCTTCATTATCATCACCCCTGTTTATGCAGTGCATATATTTATATGGCAAAGCCTTGAGAACCGCTCACCCAAAACTTTTAAACATTTCATGGACATATCAGTAACATGTGTGTGTTTTTACATATTTACTTATCTTGCTAAGCTCCTAGGAGATAGAAAGCACTGTCCCCCTCCAAATCAGAACAGCTCAATGAGAAATATTTTTGGTTGTTTGGTTGCTCAATATTTTAAACTTAACTGAGCGTTGCATTGGGTGGGTATGACATTGATACAATTATGTAATTAAGTTTTGATTCAGTTATGTGAAGATGCCAAACTGAGAGGTCACATTCATTAGCGATCTGCTGCAATCAGTCTTCTTAGCTACGGGCTAATTAGAATATTTGGACAATTGTGAAGGTTAAATGATATTGAAATATGAATAAAGGACATTAAGTTCAAGCTACCAACTAAACCTCTTCTTTTGTCTCTCTATTGTGATAGTACACATTTCTTTAACTTTTATTAGGGCATCCTCTTCTTTAAATATTCAAATGAATCGGCATGCTCAGCAGGATTTCCATGAACCTACGTTTTCTATCCCTATTTTTTATGCCACTTGCTGGACTGTAAAATTCAGGCTTTTATTCAGTTAAGAAAAGTCACCCATCCATAGTGTTTCGCTGTGGGCAGCTCCCTTGACCTTAATAAACTAGTGATGCTAACCAGAGCTGACGAGCGAGCGCAGCTGCACACGACACGGCCTCCCCAGTTAGCCAATCGAACAGCAGAGTTTGAGGGGTGGAAGGTCAGGTTAGCAGGCAGACAGTTCTGTGTGGAAGAGGGGGTTTGAGTGCAGATGGCTTCCTCTTTCATTTTACTGCCACAGCCTTACAGTGCCTCTCTAGAGAGGTGAAGTGTATGTCTTCAGGCTGAGAATGAATAGCAAAAAACAAGGACTAATCACAAATCTGAACAGTACTGCAACTTTGAGTTTTGTATTCCCTACTGTAGGTTTGTCTCTTTTTTTCCATTGGCATATTTTACATAATGTCCACAAAGTCATATCCCAATAGCCTGTCTTTCTTTTTTCTTTCTGTGTCATTTTCGAGTAATGCATTTATGTTTCTAGAATGGGAAAACAGAGATCTGTTGTAATGATCTAAACAGAAACGGACCTAAAGCAGTAAGTGGAGATTCTTAATGGCTTACTTGATAGAAAGATATCCCATCCAATCAGAAAATCTTGCTTGGAGGCTTATCCAGACCCTGTTGTATGACATATGTCAATGTCCGGAAAATGCATGTACAAAGAAACACTGCGTTATTGTACCAGAAACTCCATAAATCTATCACAAAGGTCAGAGTGCCTTTTAGCAAGCATCACTCATCTAGATATATCACAAATGAGGCTGGGCAGAAGTGCTATTTTTCATTGTGATCTCATTTTCTCGTGCAGTAGCTCCTCAATTACCCAAACCTGTCCCGGCTCAAAATCTCAGCGAATTGGACAGATGAGGTTTCCCATGACAGGTCAACTAGGATATCATATTGTTTACAGAGTCCTGTGTGTGGTTTGGGCCCTATCATTCACTGTGCTATAATGAGAAGGCATGACTTATTAATTTAAAGAACGGTTGATGTACTTTCTTAAATTACACCTATTTCATATTTGCCGTTTACTATTACACATGTTACCATATTGAATGCTCCTTATTTAATTACTTTACAAAGTCGTACTATACATCAATATAATCTTTAGCAGCTGTATGTTACGCTCTGTCTCATGTTCAATGCCGGGCAGGTTAGCTGCTCTTGCATAACAGCTGTTGATGAGTCGTGAAAGGACAGCCTGATACAACACCAAGCATCCTGTTGGAACAAATGTCATGCTTACAAAGGGCAGTCATTTCTATTGACTACGCAGTCCTTTATTTATTACCCAAACAAATTATTTTACCTTATCTCTTTGTTTCAATAATTGAGGCACTATACTGCATTTTCAACAGAGCAGCAATTTTACATTCCGTTTTATTAAATTGGAAGTGCACGATAACCATAGTGGATCCGTTTTTAAATGTTTTTTTAAGAAACAGTGAAAGGCTAAGGATTATTTCACTGTCTTCTCACTGACACTGGGTAAACCATGGTCCATTGCTGGCCATGATGTTTGCTAACTTGTTGTGAAACACTGTGGTGCCATCTATCAAGCATGGTCTATCAATGGGAATGGTAAATGAGGACATGGAGAATGCATGGTGTGACATGCTTCGAATTTGACCCAATTATCTAGGCTGAAAGATCTGGAATTACAGTAGTTTTGGTTGTATCAACTGTGCCCTCATCCACATCATAAAACCACCTAAAAACCCTTAACAATTAACACTGGGCACTCTTTTGGGTGTGGATAGAAACTGAACTGCTCCATTACCTCATAAGAGAGAATTGAGGCATGGTCCCTTTCTCACTGTGCTTGTGCTATCTCAGCACTATGGATAAATAATAGGATTCCGGTCTCCAGTGCGTCAAATGTTGCTATTAAAAAAATGAAGATGAAATCAATCTGTCATGTGGCTGTGCTAACACTGAATATGGATTTACTGTGCTTAAGAAACAAAACACACAAAAAATAAAGAGGTTATTTTCCAGACTGTTCTGCGGTTCTGATTTTCTGCTGTAATTAGTTTGTGTTGCTCCTGCACACGATAGAATAGGTCCTCCCACTCCAGCAACAGCTTCTAATAGCCTTGCTAAATTATTTAAAAACCCTGCCAGATGCAACATAATAAAAATGATGCCTCAATGCAGCGTTGAGGCCCAGCGGTGAAGCGGCGCCACTCAGTTTAAGGAAGATGGATGAGGAGCCCACAAACTGCTGAGAAGAAAAGTGAATTAGGGGCCAGATTAGAGGCAGCCATGTTGCCATTATGTGCACAATATGTAGGAAAACGAATTTACTCGCCGGTGACACTTTAAGGAAGAGAAATAAAGCTGCGTGCCTGGGAGGACAGAGCTGCGGCTCGTTAGCCTGACAACTCAATTCCTGGGTGCGAATGAAGAAAAACGGTGGTGCGGTGTGACAGAACGATGGCTCGGCCACTGCCTCCCTTTCCTGGAGTGCTGTCTTCATTGTTTTGTGGCTGTGGAATACAAACCTAGAATTAATTCAGGTGGAGGCACAATGCAGTCTGGGTCTCATCATACAGCCAACATTTCACACAATATCATGCCTGATGAGGTTGTCTGTGACAAGGTGGTAATGCAGACTTATTGTTTTGTTTTCTGTTATCACTGAGCTGCTTTTCAAAAAGAGCACTTCTTTTAGAAGGTAATTATTAATCAGATCCATCGTTGTCAGAGCCCTCATTGTTGTAGACTCCCCCGTCAAATCTGACCCAGAGTCACAGCAAGCATTTTAATAACATTCCAGACAAGTCTCATTCTTGTCAAAGACCCCAAATTTTGACAACAATTCAGCTCATGGCCACTGGGACATTACCAATAGCTGATCTGGTACTGGTTGTCTGTTTTCTTATAAACACCCCAAAGGAAACAAAATTAGTTTGCAAAGGAGGCTCCTGCTTGTTAATTCTTCTTTTGTTTGAAATCAGAAAGTTTACCGCTGCATCAGTGTTTTGTAGAACTTGAATTCAATAAACAAACTGCTTAATCTGGTTTAATAATCCTTTTTTTAAAGTTGATAATTACAGCCCCAAAGCCCTGAGGGTTTGTGTTGACAGTTTGATCTGTGTAGGGTTTTCTATTAAACCCTGTCTTAGACAGTTTAAAAGATGCAGGCAGTGATCAAGCTCCGTCCCCCGAGGTGTGCTACTTGTTAATCTTGTCACTGTGAGCTGTCCATGAACAGCGGCGAGCCAGGCAGCAGCAGCTTGGTGTGCCGCAGGGGTGTCCGAGAAGAGACAGACAGAGGGACTGAGAGACAGTAGCTTGGTGTATTCTGAGACTGCCTAAGCTCTGCAGCAGAGAGGACAGGGAGAGAAGCTGAGGCAGACAGGCAGCCCCCTAGGCATCTTCAGCATCCAGAGGCATAAATCTACCAGATTCTCCTATACAAAACCTTGGATACCAAAATAGCATAACCCAAAGCCATGATATGCGTGGCCATTATTTTGAAGATGCCTCTATAACCAGAACATTCACCCAAACTAAAATGCTCATTTTCAATGGTAAATATCAGGAAATGTGTAGCGAAGCACATATTGTTCTGGGTGCATTGCACCATAATAACAAAGGATCAATCAAAAAATGAATGATGTACAGTATGGCAACACGTCGGTTCTTTCTCTTCTTCTTGCGCTGTGTATGAATCCAATAATTTCACAATTGTGTATGACTAGAAAATCCTAACATAATATAATATTCAAGAAAAAGAAGAAATACATTTTAATGACAACACTTAACCTTTACGATCTGCCAGTCAACAGCAATGCTGGACTTGGAAGAATTAAGCTATTTATTTTTTATGCCGCGAGACATTCAACACGTAAACATCGAGCCAGGGTGACAGCATTACGGGGAAAAAAATCACTTTGTTGACCTAGTAGCCATATGTTTGATTTATTTATTTTTATTAAAATGTCTGTTAGAACCATTTGACAAAACAAGGGAACCATGCCTGTGAATAATAATAATAGAAACGCTACCCAGCGATGGCACATTAACTTGTTATTTCTTGAAAGGATTACCACATCACTTTATTTACAATCTTGCTGACATTTCGCGGTTGATAATGAGGAGGATTTGACAACAAGTCTTTTTTTTTCTTCTTGTTCTCGTGAGACAGCTTGTCGCTCTGTCAGCAGATCAGAAGAGAAATTAGAGCTTTGGAGAACAAATTCAGATCATCTTACAGATCAAGTAGAAGAAGAAGAGCATGACAAAAAAGAAACAAATATTCGATTGGGTTTCAAATGCTCTTCATAAGCTCAGTTTATGATATGGATAGCAGGATAGACAGGTGTTTACTTAAAACATTACAAGAGGGATTCAATATAAAAATCCAGCAGCTGTGTTAACTGTTCTATTGCCACAACCTTTCCAGCAATGATGTCTTGTTTGTAGTGAGGTGACCAAAACTGCACACAGTATTCTAGGTGGGGTTTAACTAGGGCATTGTATAAACTTAGCATAACCTCTCTAGACTTGTAACATAAGTTATTGACACTTTTGCTAGTGCAGTGTACATACGAGGAATACAAGCAAACACCACCAGGAACCTGACTATAGAGGTGTGAGAAATAGCTTTTGTGCAATACGTCTTTAAACATTAAAATGCTATCATTCTTTGTTAATCATCAGACACCTTTAATATCACATCAATAAATGTTTTGTAGATAGCCGAAGGAGGTGTGAATATCTACTTACACAATACAAGGAAAGCTTCAGCTCTGCAAACACGAGAAGAATGGAAATGGTATTTGAAGAAACTAGCAGAAAGAAAGTCAGTGAGTCATCTTTAATCGAACAGAGCTGCAGAAAAGGCCCTATATTTTTACCCCGGATACTGTCATTAGAGATAGCAAAGCTTGTAGACAATGAAGCAGCATATTGGGTTGGATTCAACAGCAACAAGAGCCGAATGGATCTGTGGATCCGCCAGTGTGCTGTTAATTAGCACAGATTGTCCTGATTCTGAGCCAGTGAACTTCGAGGCACATTGCAGTCAAATGCAGGTCAAGGACTAGGCCACTTCAGAACAGAACATTACTGCAGATCTTGGGTTCTGAGCCAGGTATCTTCGCTGATTCTTTTAAAAACATTGATTTGATTAATTCATTCAAGTTTGCAGCTTTCCCCAACTGTCTGAGAGAAGGTCAGAAATTAATTTTCACTTCCACATTGTAGTGTACATCAAGGGCTTCTCTTCCCGATTCACCAAGCGCAGGGAACAAAGGGTTATGAAAATGTCACAGTAAAACACACGCAAAAAAAATGAATTGGAATTGAAGGACTACCCATGAAACCCAATCTGAAACAGTTATTTTAACTATAGGGGTCATTTAGTGCACAGTGGTGAAAATTTTACACTTATTTTACACCACAGCTGAAACACATTGCATTAAATGAGTATGCCCTATTGGGGTCCAGATTAACCTCTCTGTGTAGCAATTAACATGAACAATGAATGTGTGAAATATGAAAAGAGAAATGCCAGCGTAAACAGAAGAGACCGAAAGACTCGGCTGCACTTTGTCTGGAGTGCCATGTGTGAAGGAGCTGTTAGCAGTGAAGCAAACTTCAGGCTTGGATTACTACAAAGGCTACTCAAATCACAAGCAGCTCGCTCTGTGCTTTCCTGCTCATCCAGTTTAGCCCCCTGCTGTATTTGTTTTAAGAGGAAAAAACAAGCAGGCATGTCAATCAGCACCCCCCACCCCCCCCGCTTGGTCAGTAGCTCCTCGCTGGCATGGCACACAGATGGAGCATGAGATCGACAGGTAAACATGACAGTGGTTTAGAAATGCAGTGCCCTTGGAGAGATTCATCCCTGTCACTTAATGATAGGAGCGATTTCACGCTTACCCAGCGCCAGACAGACAGACAGACACTGATGCATTGTTGATATAAAACAATAGGCCGTGCAGTGCTGTTACCAGTGCCGGCACCTCAAGGTCGTATACTGTCAGGATCTAGCCGATCAGCTGCTCTCTACAGTGCAGTCCTTTTATTGATAGCGCACCCCCCTGCAGGCGAGTTAAGAAATAGCATACGACTGCAACTAACTACCCATGCAAAAGGATCTGGCCCTTGTCTGGGAATTGTGAATAAGCTAAAGAAAATTCAACAAAAACTAAACAGGAAGGTAAGACTTGTCAATACTCAATACTTTTGTCGGTCCCTTTAAAGGATGACATCTACGTTCCAGAAAAGAAATTGTGTCAGTCTTAGAATCTTGCTGTCTGTTACTTATTTTTTCCTACAGCCGCATAAAAGTCTCCCCGTGACTATAAACTGTATGTACTTCCCCTGCAGCCCAGTTATCGTGGAGTTAATGATTGCTCCAGGCGTTATGAAGACCCGCTGGATGGGCATGTATTAATAGCCCCTAAAAGAGGATTAAGCAGGTGTTTTGTTTCTGTGTCATTGCACTTTGAGGTGTTTATTGGCCATCCACATTGGCGCACAGTGGAGGCAGACTGCCTGTAAACCAATGGCCCTTGATCAAAGCTTATAAGCTTAATGTACAGATCTACAGAACAACGTTCAGCCACTTGCTCCTACAGCCAAGACTGCTGTTAAATGCCCTTATTAATACAGAAGAGATATGCAAAGCAAGACCTTTCAAAATTCCCTTGGACTGCAGTTAAAACAAACCTGTTCCATTTAATCTCACTTTAAAGGACACATCACCGACACCCCTTTCAGATGGTACATGTCTGCTGAAGACTGAATGGATATTATATTTCAATTTGAATATGGAAAGACCGTCATGCCACAGCAACATGCCAATTAGCATGTATTTACTGGTTGCAGATAAGACATCCAAACAGCAGTATCCACCTACATAAATGAACTAAACTGATAAAAAATTAATATATGCAATATATTTTACATTGTATGCTCATACGAGTGGCCCATATCATATGTGCTATTTTATTTTTAAACATGTATGGTGCATATGTGCTCAGTACAAATATCTTTGCTTAAATTAGTCCACACCTCTATAAAGCATCTATTTGCATGCTTGTTATCGATATCAACAGGCAGACTGACAAAATGGAGAAAACAGTGCAATGCCAAACAGGAAAAGAATAGAAAGGTTGAGGAGCTGCATTAAACTCCTAAGGATCCTTAAGGGAAAGGATCACCCTTCAGTAAAAAGATTACTCTCTAACTCTGCAGACACCACCTGGGATTTCAGAGCCCAGCTCTGTGGCATAGGACGTGACTGCTCTCTGTAATGCAAGACTCGTTCGGATAGCCAGACACAGGAGACTGTAGCCCGAGGCAGGGAGTCCTGTCCTGTCCCTCTGCCCCCTGGTGCTGCACTAGACCATCACAGAGTATGTCAGACAATACATACAGCAGTGAGAGGGAACGCTGACGGAGCTGCAGATTGCTGAAGAGACTCAGAGTGATACATTAGCAACTCCTTTCTTCACAGGGTATGAAAATGAGTTAGCCCTGTTACTGCAGGCCTTACAAAAAGCTTCCAATGAGGCAATGTGAAAGCATGGTCAAGCACAGGTAAGCATGGTAAAACCCAGAGAGGTAAGGTACAGCATATTTAAAAAAAACAGGGAAAACCATGGTAAGGGTCATTCCATGATAAATTACCCCCAAAAGACTCTGATTTCCACCAAACTTGGTTCTGAGGGTTGTTTCATGCAAACAAGCTCAAATTTATGGAGAGATCAGGTTAGGTTTTGATTTTTTCAAAGCAAACCAAAAACATTACCTTCCTAAAATTTTGTACAGATAAAGCCAAGACCTTGACCTTTTCTTGGTCATTTTTTTATTTTTTTTATTTTTGGGCATTTCACCCCAAGGTCAAAGGTCAAAAACTTTGTAAAGGTGTAACTTCCTTTTACTTTCTTTCAAATGTATTTTGGACCTCCCACAAGTCTGTAGCACAAACCGTTTTTGAGTAAAAGGTAGGTTAACATTAAGGAGTGGTATCCAGCAACCACATTTTGGCCTCTCTATAACTTTTGACCCCTTTACCTGATCAGTCTAAAAATGTAAATTTGAGCTTGCTTGCCTGAAACAACCCCAAGAACCAAGTCTGGTGTAAATGGGAGACGGTAGGGTGTAACACAGGGAAACTGAATAATTACTGTGGTAAACTTTTACAAGAGATTCCCTCCCCTTCATGCAGCAGAAGGTCTCTCATTGTCACCATGGGTGTCAATTGAATTGATCGAAACGCTGTACATCATTGAAATAGAACCCTTTTTTTTAATATATTTTAACAGAAACAAATACAGTGCAGGTTTAGTGGCAATCCACACATCCCCCCTGTCCCACTTCAACTATCCAAGCCTGGAGGGACCACGCTCCTAGGAGACAGCAGGGCAGTTCAGTCTTTCTTTGCCTGTCTACCTTTCTGTTACGATTCCTGTAACTGTATGTTGGATGGGGACTGTCTGACAGGTTGGCTAGCTGGTTAGAGCAGGTTGCTAAGGAACGGAGCCAGACAAAAGCTAGCTGTATGCATTTAGAATCCACACTAATTAACAGCTATCCGAGCCTCAGATGTGAGGAATTTCATCTCAGGTTAGTGTGAATTTGGACATCTGGCCAGGCTTTCTCCTGTCTTCCACAGACGTGTTGACAGATGTGGGGTCCTTTAAATGAAACAAGCAGATGGACTGTCAGTCAGTAAGAAAGGACAGAAATCCACGGGGGCTTGTCTTTTTGAAGATTTTAGTGCCGTCTTATTAAATGTCAAGCTAAACATATTCGCTACCCCCCCCCTCCACCCCAAATGTGCAAGTTTATTCCGTCTTCCAATATTTATCACTTGCTTTCCAACAGCTGTGGTGAAATATTGTTATTTTTTTCTCTAAATACCGTGATTTGAAAGTGCTGTGTGATCACTTTGCAGCCCTGAGAAGCGACACAGTCGTGCCTTCTGCCAGGACAGACTGTGGTGTGCAAAGATTTCACCTCAGGAGACATCTCCTGTGAGATCAATCTTATTCAGGGTATCTAGCTTGAGGTTAGTCTTAATGACCCAGCAGCTGTCTCCCAAAATTAAAAGTTCTCTAATTTCCTTCTTATAATATCATGTGTTACCTTTGACAAGACAGATCTTCTGCAAGCAACTTGCATTGCTGATGAGACAGCTAAGGGACTATAAATGAGATTGTTCTTCATCTGGATACCTCTTATGCAACATTTTAGTAGCCCTGATTTTTTTTTGTGGTTGATTTATAATTATGTTATAAATAATTACCTTGAGATCCCCACCATGAATACTTATTTGTTCTCACACAAAGCCCTTGTCAATCTCACTCTCTGTGCTTATGATGCTTTTCAACACGGTGTAGTTAGCTGCATTGTGGCTTTATGATTTCGGTGAAAACGCCCCTTTTTTTTTCTTTGCAGATGGTTTTCCTCCCACTCCACAGTGCAATATGCTGTCATTTCAGCAGTTTAAATATGTTTTAGAACTATCATTGTCTTGGGGTAAAAACACTGTTTTGGAGGCTGCTGAACACTGTAAGATTTGTTTTCTACTGCATCTTGTAAAGCGCTTTGCGATGGTGGTCCACTATGAAAGGCGCTATATAAAATAAAGATTGATTGATTGATTGAAGATGGTTTGATTTTTAAAAAAAAAAAAAAACTTCAGATACAGTCAATCAAAAATAATGTGTTCAGGAATCAAATATGAACAGGATCAAAAGCAAATCAGATGCAATGCATGTAGTTTATACCCGGCCTCAGTAGATGGTGTTTTGGTGCATTTTAATACTAAACATATAGGAAGTGGGGCATTCCCATTTAACCAATAAGCACTTGCCAACGTCCTTTTGGTATTAACAAGCATTTTCTTAGTAGCTATTCAGAAATATCCATAAGTGTCAATTGTAACCAGGCAGATGATTATTCTGGAGGTTATTAAAATACTTATTCATATCGAAATCAGAAGTAAGACTCTAGCGTGCCAGCGAACAAACGATATTCACACCGTTTGTCTGCAGGACGAGAAGTGGATTTTAGTTTCACACAGATTTAATGATTGAGTGAGTGTTTGAAGATACATGGATAAAGAGAAAGACTTGTTATGTTCCTGGAACTAATCTCTTACAGATCCCATCCTTTTAATAACCTCCCATTAAAATCAAAGGATGACAATAAAATCTGATAGCTGTACCATGTGTTTTAACAGCTCTAGGAAAGGCTGAAACCAGACTACAATACCCTGTATGGTACAGATCTGACCACAAGCACAATTCTGGAAAAATATGAACTATACTAGTAAACATGCATTTAAGTGCAATATTTACCTAATGGCCAGTTTGGACATACAAAGAAAATCATTGACCCTTGATTAATTGTTAGGGCTAATGAGAATAATGCTGTGTGCCCGTTTGTTGGTCTTGGTCTGAAAGTTCTGATTTTATTTTGGTTGATTTACAATTATTCTGCAGGTCAGCAGATATAATCTGACTTTAGCACAGAAAGTTATACGAGCACCAGGAAGCAGACTGTTAAACTCTCAAGAAAATAACATACATAGTTCAACAATAACAGCACCAATGACAAGCTAATGCTAAAACGCTGTACTGTAGAAAGCATACTTATTGAAGTACTGGGTAGAACAGGAAATAGACAATATCAATGTGACATTGAAATGATTTAAATGCCAGCACAATGACAAAGTGAAGAGCTGTGTTCTACTCCAGCAAGGTCTAATCAATATTCAAGGTGATTCTTCATTAAAAATCCTGACAGAGTGAAAAAGATTGAGCTGAGAAAATCTCTTTAAAATGGGACGTCTCTTAATCCACCAGACTGAGGGGAACGATGTGCGTGTGGAGGGATGGGCGTCGAGATCGCTGGTGATAAAAATTCACCAGCACGCGCCGCAGCTCAGGGCCTGTGCTTTCTCTAATACCCTGTCAACAGCGCATGACAGAGGGGACAGAAACATCAGTGTCTGTTTGATCGGGTGATAAATTAGTGGCGCTGGTGTTTGTTTAGATTAACCTTGCATGAGTTGAAAACATCCCGGATTAATCAGCATGAAAGTGCCTTTGAAAAGGTCAGCGTTAACTGTGTAGAACCGGTTACATACTGCAGTGTAAGAAAACAGTTGCAAGAAAACTCAAAGGCTGATAAAACTAGTGTTGTGTCAGTATAAAATGATGTTTCCTTGTAGTTGTTGCACACAACTCTTACACTAGCTTAGTCCCTGTACGGTGCTGTTCTGTGCTGAAGGATTGTAGCAGAGCAGGAACAGACTGCTGAGTTTGCCTCTTGCCATCACCGGACCTCGTTCTGTCAGTCACAAGCTTTCAAAAGAACTTTGCCACGCTTCTGGAAATGGAAAAAAGCTTTCAAAAAGCAACCTTATATTGTGAGTAATAAAATAGACGTTTTCTGTTTGGAGGAAGGCTTATTTTGTTTTTAAGGATTTTCTTTTTAAGCGTGCAGCTAATGCATCTCAAGGACCAGCTGACATAAACTTGAATCTTGAAACAGCAGCAGCATTTACTTTTAACCTATAAGTGCCTTCATTGTCAACAGACGCCTTAAATACATTTACAGCCATGCTTTGATGTGATTAAGTGCACCTGCAGTATTTCTCATTAATCAGTTTGCTGTAAAGGACTGTTTTGACATATTTGTTCACGGAGTACAGTTACAATCATGTAAACACGCTCTCTCTTTCTGCTTCTATTATCTGTTAAGCCCAGTGAAAGCTCCTGCTGAAGCCTTTATTGCTTCTGAAGTCAAAGACAAGAGCTTGCATCTTGTCTTCTATTGTGAGTGACTGACAAACACACTCAGGATCTGAGGGCTAATCCATTCCAGTGCAGTTTTGTGTTCCAACCAAACCAAATAATCTGATCTTTTACAAAAAAAAAAATCATTTTTTTAGTGAAGGAAGACCATAATATTTAATACCTATTTTGTACTTTGAAGAAGCTTTTTGTTCTGCACTGGGAAGCAATGCAGATTTAAAATGAATAGATTAAGAGCATGGAATAGACTGGAATAACCATTAGGCTAATTAGGCTAACAAACTGGACACTGTGTTATGCAAACTATTGCATTGGAGAAAACACAAAGCATAAAGTTGGAAGAGCCAATCTGATTGGAAAATGCATTGATTAATTCAGAGTCTGTTCTGTTTGTAGGATCTGCAGAGTTAACAGCCCTGAGATCTGGATTTGAACATGCTTGTCTGTGTCAGGTCTTGTAGATCACGTTCAGCAGTGATGCTAACGCTTACTCTCTCGTACAACCCCTTTAAAAAGCCGGGCGTAGCAGCTTGACGTCTTAAGAGCCTGATGGAAGAGCTGTTGTACAAAAACGATTGATTCAAAGTGCTTATTTTCTCTTGTTCCTGCTCGGCTTCACCCCCACACTGAAAAATAAACAGCTAAAATAGTCAGTTCCTAGCTGTGCAGCGACAGGAAAGGCTCCTGTAATCACCACCTGTACAGAAGATGAAAATAACCTTGTTTTCTCAAAGATCTTCCCAAGCACCAGGGATAAGAGCTCACTGAGGAGCGGCAAACGCTGAAATGTGCTCCTTAAATTAGTTAAAAACTACTGACGCTGTCCTTTCTTAGTCCTCAAATCCCTCAAATGAAAGCCAATCAGATACTGCATTAACGAGAGTGCATAAGCTAATGATCCCAGTGCCTGTTCCCAGGGCTTAAGGCCTATTACACTCCATAATACTTGAATGACTGAAAGAGTAAAAGCATCTAGAAGCAGGTCCCATGTGAGGAGGCAAGGTCCTGCTCTCTGTAGAGATGGAGCCTGCATGTCCGGAATCGTCATCCAGCCTCTGAAAAATGAAACACACCAATGAAATATTCATCCACAGTCTCCATTCACAAGTGTAGCTTTTTCTGGTTCTAATGAGGAAAATGTTGTTCACACGCGCTGCTGGGAAGCCATTTATCTAAACAGACTGTGAATACTTAGTAGAAGGCTGTACGCATATTATATTATATAGATATATGCATATTATATTATATAGAGCTACAATACACTATATATATATATATATA
This sequence comes from Acipenser oxyrinchus oxyrinchus, assembly GCA_030684275.1. NCBI lineage: Eukaryota > Metazoa > Chordata > Actinopteri > Acipenseriformes > Acipenseridae > Acipenser > Acipenser oxyrinchus. Next base: position 3,663,483 of record CM060291.1, on the reverse strand, counting down.
TATATATATATATATATATATATATATATATATATATATATATATATATATATATATATATATATATAGTGTATTGTAGCTCTGCCAAGTAGCTGGTTGGGCTTTTTAACATGCTATTATAGTTTTTCATATGATTATCCTCTTAAAATCTGTGTGGCATGAATTACAGTCACCTGCTGAACGGATAATGTAGGTTTCAGTGTACCTGCAACTGCTGCTTTTGAAAAGGGACATCTCGTCTTTCTCCCCCCCACCCCCGAGAAATAATCTATTCATGTCTCCTCATGCAGTCCAGAGATGGCTGTCTAGACAGATGATTGGAAATGCTGTTGAAATTCACTTGTGCTTTAATTACTGAAAGGAAAATTGGTCTAATTTGCCTATTCTACTTTTAATTTCCTTCTGATGTTCCATGTACTACAGTCTATTAATCACCTATAACAAGTGTGAACACACTATAAATTACAGTGCAGTGGGCTGAAACTCACAGCTACCAAAAAAAAAAAGAGACAGAATTTTCAATTCCCTTTAAAACACACAAAGAACAGCGAGAGGGGGGGCAAGAGAGAGAAAAGGCCTACGAGACAAATACTGCATTTGACAAATGGCACAGGGGAGGTGAGTGATGGTGGTGCTGTAGCTTAGGAACTGTCTTTCTCAGACACTCAGATATACCGGGCAATTGTAAGCCTTACCTTTGAGCTGCATTGTGCTGCACAGTTGCAATAGTCTCCTGCAATGAAAATATTCTTTCGGCTCAGAGTGGGTACAGAAAACCTCCACTACCAACACCTCTTCATATATTGTGACACAGCTGGTATGCTTTTTCCCCAGTCTTTGAAACCAAAGATCAATCATTTGCATGCACAAAGGCTTTTTAAATGTACTAAATGCAGTATGGTATGGTATAACACGTTATACCTTAGTTGCATGTTTTCCTTTTGTAAAAAATAATAGGTGTTTATAATTATGCCACACACTGCCATTCAATATCCAACATATTCAATGCTGCCTAAATGGGAATGCTGTGTGATTGGTGTCAGACACATGCACAGATACAGAATACACTGGACACAGCAAGACACTGTACTGCTGCTCTGAGCCCAGCACCAGCAATTGTGAAACGGACCCAAGACGTTTGAGTGACCTCTCAGTGGTCCATCTTCTCTCTGCCAGAACCCGTGTTTAACCGCAGCACCTTATAAATAAACACACATCTTCCAGCTAGCTTTCTGTGCTTTGTGAAATGCCCTGCAGGTAGAAGAGATGCTGTGTCACTTTCCATGCAGAACACTCTTCAATAAAGCTTGCTCAGTAACAGCACTGGAAATGAACAATAACAGAGGCAAGCGTTCCATTAGTCAACTCTTCTCTTCAAATTGCAGAATTCCACAATGGTATCGAGTAGACTTCTGTGGCGAATGCTGAGATCTCAAAGTTCCTGCTTTTCTGAGAACAATGAAGCAATATCCAGTCAAGAGGACCTCATAAGGAAGAGGTTTCGAATGCAATTTAAAGAAATAAACACAGAGGTCTACAGTCAGCAAACTGATTCAAGACTCTGTGTTACTGTACCAGTGCCTGGTAACCTGACAGCACGCAGTATATAAGCCAACTGCAATCCAGCAAGCAAAAGAAACCTGAAAGGTGACATGGTAATAAAATACCATCCACAACTATGAAACACTCAATAGTGATGAATTTAGAAATACGAAAAGAAACTTTCATTCAACGGCAAACGTTTTGACATTGAAAAAGATGGTAACACTCTAAATTCAGTGTCTCTAATGACTGCTTATTTACATAGTAGTTACTTAGTAAATAAGTGTACTTACACATAATTACAATGTACTTAACAAGTAAATCTTTTTGCACCACATATGTAAGTGCACAATTGTATCAGAAAAGGGTTAGGGGGGTTAGGGTTAGAGGGGTTAGGGTTAGGGTTAGGGTTATAGTGTCTAAAAAGAGTTACACATGAAGTACATTGTAACTATGCATAATAACATTGTAATAATGTGTAAGTGCACATGTATTTACCAAGTAATTACTATTTTAATATGAAGTAATTAGAGACACTTCATGTAAAGTGTTATTGCATTTAAGTTTCTTTTAGTATTTCTAATAAAATACCATGTACGTAAAACAATAATGATAAAGCCTACTTAGATTAGAGTGAGTAGTGTGTAGCTTGTGACACAGTGAATGCATGGACTGGGTATTAGACATCACCAAAAACACATCGGTCAGTACAGTATTGGCAGGAATGGCAATTTAAATTAGTAGCACTAAAGAGGTGAGATAGTGTGCATGCCAACTATGCCTTTAGGTATGTGCTTATACATGTGAGATGACCCTGGAAATTACAATAGATGTTGTTTCTGTGTTTCAGTGACCTTTACCTCTTTGGAATATGCATGAGTTGATGACAGGTGACCAAACACAAGATTATATAGATTTATTTTAATCGCCTTAACAATACTAACATTATTCAACAGAAATGAATTTATGGACCTGGAAGCGTTTTTACTTTATATATAATTACAATTTATTTTTCTAATTAATTTGGGCCTTCATGTTCTATTACAATCGGAGCATGATGGGTATGGCTAATTGAAAATGTTATTAAGCTAATAATGTTTACTTTGTCTAACCATGGTTCCAGCTGGCTGCTGGTGAACACATTTATATTTTCACATTTGCCCTCAGCTGTTTACTGATTGTAATTGAAGATGGAAGACACTTGTTCTCTGAGGCAAAGCAGAATTTCAAATAAATATCGACCAACAAAAAGAAAAAAAAAGCAGGGCTCTGCAAAACTGCTTTTTAACCCGAAGCGGTCCGATCCTTATTGGATTTCCAGCCTAATATTCTACTTGCTTTGCTGGAGCACGATCCACAGTGCATACAAGGTTGTGTGGTGAGGTACCAATACTCCACCTGAAAAAGTACAGACTGTAGTGTTAAAGCACAGCATGCATTACATTATGTTAATCTGCTAACAATAGGCAATAAACCAGAGAATGGGCTGGGGCAAAAAATGTAGCTACTCTCACTCAATATAATGACAGGAACAAATGCAGCATAAATCTTTAAATGTAAATGTATGTAAATTTACAGACAAAAATATGGCAGAAAATTACCAGGCTGTTATGGTTACACTGCAGCATTTTTATCATTTTATCAGTGCATACCTCTATAAATATTAATATTCTATATTTTTTAGGATTGCTATTAACCAGAAAGGAGCGATGTTAAACAGTTTAGTCACAATATATGCAAATATGCAGATACTAACCTTGCAATCAAGCCATGCATTTTACCAGAGGCAATTCATTCGTTATAGTCAAATTACTGCTGCCCGTCTGGTCGAGCAGTATGGAAATCGCCTCTTACTTTGTTAGTCACTCTTTTGAGGACACCTTGCCATTTAGCAGTGTACTTAGCAACATGCTATTATAGGCAATGACAGAATGACGCAGTTACAAACGGAACTGAGGAGAATAGCAGGCATGGAAATGAAGACAGCACAAGACACGATTTGGGTTTCTACTCTGAGTTTCAATAAATACTAATTGTAGAACCTTTGGGCTGAGGCAGTTTGATTAGAGATGAGACAGGCCAAGGGAATGGTTTGATGAGTGATGGCAACAAATGTTCAAGTACCCAAAAGAGAAAAAATTTAAAAAATTAAAAAATAAGCACATTACTCAGCTAAAGGAGCACACCGACACTGAATTTGTGAGTGCTTTTTTTTTCTCTTTTGTTGAAACAGGCATTGGCTTTAATGACGAAAAGCTCAGTAATGGCAACACATCCACTTGTGTATGTCAGTTCCAATCCATTAGTAGTCAGTTTGCCCACATCGGCATCGCAGCAGTAAAAATGTGCATCTTCACAATCCAGTGCTTTACACGCCCCTGTGTGTTGTATCATGTATGCAACTTGATTTGAGCTGATCTACAAACAACAGATTACAGAGCTGTGAAATCTTACTATACTGAAATGGAGAGATACATCAATAATCCTACTGCAACAACTATTACTATAACTACTGCATCACCTAGAATTGTAGGATTAAGACATAATAAAACATAAAAAATCATGTAATCAAATAAACTACAAAATGGTTTCGCAAAAGTCCACCGGAAACCATAACAGAAGCATAGTATTTCATGTTAGATTTCGAAAAATGGCACATTTTTTAATTGTTGTCAGGTTTTCATTAGGTATAAGGAAAACTACGAAGCGGTGGTATGTAATTTAATATGTTAATGTAACATCATTCATCGGGTTTCATTCGACTTTACGAAGCAGAATGAGTTAATTCTATAGGGTGATGCAAAACTTGTGGCCATATATTCAGAGAAATCATTTAAATTATTTTTAAACTCAAGTTTTCCAACCCCAGAACTGAGTTAAAATCAAAAGAAAGCATTCTCAGATAGTAAAAACATTACTCATGGGAAGCTGCAACATACAGTAATACGTTTCCATATCAACATTATAAAGACACGCTACAGTACAAGGCAGTTCAAATATGAACCTGGGGGCCAGAGCGTATTACTCTGGCATAATTATGATAGATGCCTTTAATAAATAAAATACAAAACAAGTTTCAAAATATTAAAAACTCCTTACTTTTCTCTCAAGACTTGCTCAAGCAAGGGTACCTGTTTCTCTGCTGACTGTCTGGACAGCAAAAACAATATTGTTAGAAACATGAAATAATAAACCTGGAGCAATGCAGTGGTGTGTCTAGAAGTATGCCCAGCTCCAGAGATATCATTACAGCTCTCTCCATCCTGCATACAAAACACCAGGCATACCGCTACGCCAATTATTTTCTTTCAGCACTCTCACGACAAGGTGACCGAGGTTAGGGGCCGAGATCTGGGAATAGGATGACAACTCGAAACGGAGGATTATTTGAGGAAATGTAACCACTTCACTGCTGGGGGGGTTTGAACCCTGTGCTACAGAAAAAGACTGGTTTCAAACCTCATAGCTCTCTGCTCCTTTTAATATCCCCCATACATGTTTACACACCAAGCCAGAGCTGAGGTCAATCAGAATCAAAATTACACTTACAATGACAGCAGAATTGCTGAACTTGCAAATGCAATTGCAATGCTATTCTGTTCAATTACAATTATAATTATACTGCAGTAATTACAATTAGAAGTACAACTACACTAAATAGTAACATAAACAACTACACATTAACATGTTTACTATATTTATTCTAAATAACCCAGCAAGAATCACAGGTACAAATACAGAAACGTACTATATAACTTTTGTTTTTTTCAAACAAATGGTGTCACCAAAAGTGGCTGAAAAGAATAATGATCGAATGACAAATAAATGTGCAAGCAATCAATTACATGGTATAATTACAATTACAATTACGCAGGTATGCCAAGGTTCAATTTCAATTACAGTTACATTGCAATTGTAATGAATTACAAATTGCACAGTTACAGTTCTAATTGACCCCAGGTCTGCACCAGGCTATATATTTTATTATTCCTGAATAAATAATAATAAACCTGATCAGGAACATCAAGAGCAGAGAAGACCTGATCTCATCTCGTATCTATGGAAGGAAGCACCAAGACAAGACAGGCACATTTTCATAGCTTGTTTCAGTTATGATTAAGCATTTAAATACATGTTAGACTTACCTATGGCATCGACCAATCACGAGAAGAAACCAAAAATCACAGTCGAAAACCACTGACTACATTGATAAAGACCCATTCTAATTCCCATTCCCTTTCAATCAATTCCAATTCCAAAGCCCTCAAAATAATTCCTTTGAAGGAATTGGAAATAGAATTGGAATTGAAAAATAAGGAATTGACCCCAAACCTGGTGTGTATACTGCATCTATTTTGTTTTTCAGCATTACTAGAAACATCAGTATGGGGTATTATTCATGTACTTTGGAGAGCTGTATAATACTACTTAGTGTCACCTTAGATTCACTGCCACACAACACTGGAAGACTCCCAAACAACTCCCAAGCATCAGAAGTGACCGATTCCCAATTTTGAAAATCAATTTGACGTTTGGAAAGCCAATGCTTTGGATGTGGCCGACACTAGAGATTCATTGCTGACGGCTCCAGGGGGTGGGGGAGTGGCTTGGCGCTTTCTCCTGAAATTATTTGGATTCCCCTCGATAAATACTTTCTTCAGCACAGACCAAGCATGGGTTTGAAATTATTATTATTTATTTATTTCTTAGCAGACACCCTTATCCAGGGCGACTTACAATTGCTACAAGATATCACATCATTTTTTACATACAATTACCCATTTATACAGTTGGGTTTTTACTGGAGCAATCTAGGTAAAGTACCTTGCTCAAGGGTACAGCAGCAGTGTCCCCCACCTGGGATTGAACCCACGACCCTCCAGTCAAGAGTGCAGAGCCCTAACCACTACTCCACACTAAGAAAAGTCATCAGTTTGGAATAAAAGATTTTAGCAGAGCAGCAGTAGGTCGAAAGGAATGTTGATGAATGATGCAATTAAAAACCGAATGGTGCTTTTCCTTGTATAAAATTAGTTGCCAGGGGGAAAGAAACTGGATTGTCTAGGCTCCATTTTTACAGCTAATAGAACCTCAAAGAAAAAAATCAATACTAAACAACACACTCTATGCTGCTACTGCAATTAGTTCTAATCCTGTTTTCTGTTGCTGCTTTCTGCTTTGTCTTTCATTATGTTATGTACACTCTATTTCCAATCATTATGTAAAAGCAGACAATCCTCTCATGTCTAGAGGTACTAGATTTGCATAAGTGTAGCCTGGAGGGGTGCGTGTTGCGTGCTCTATACTGTATGCGATGTTCTCGCTATGCAAACTTACACTGGGCTCCAACTGTAACTCTACAGGCAGAAAGGATGGAACATGTCACGTTCTAACAAATAATTGGGCTGGGGTTTGCTCTTTATGTCATGCTGGAGAATTTCAGCAGATACACTGAGTATTCATCCAAAAAAAACAACTGGAAAAAACATGGCTTTGCCCAGTGACTCCCTTCAAAAACAAAGTTCCTTTTTGTATATTTTTTAAATTCCTTACAATGATTATTAAAAACACAACCAACCTTATTTTGATGAAAAAATATTCATTGCAATAACCTGCCAAGAAAACATCTTTGGTACGGATCCTACCAAAGGCTTCCAATCCCAGTGAAAATCTCAGGGTGGTCAGGTCTCCTGTGTTTTGATCCATGCACTCTAGTCTGGGAGATCTATATTCCTGGTGCTTTAGATCCAATTAATGTCCCCAGTAGATAGTCCATTAAAACTGAGGCCCCTTATTTTTAGAAGGCTTGGATTACTGTTTTAAATTATAATGGTTACTCAGAATCCCACTCTCCCCAAACTTTCAACCTCTTTGTCCCAGGAGCTCACCTTAATTAGCGTACCTGTTGGGACAATCTCTTTCCTGGATTCTCTTAAAGGAACAGACCCCTTCATTAAAACAGGACTGTTACCAAGATAATTGAAAGGTCTTAAAAAAGACATTGGGGAAGAATGGCTAAAGTCTCAAATATATATTATAGATCATATCCACTGCTATTGCAGTACCAGTTAAGGTCTATGGTAAATATAGCACATTATTGTTATTATTATTATTATTATTATTATTATTATTATTATTATTATTATTATTATTATTATTATTATTATTATTATTTATTTATTTATTTATTTCTTAGCAGATGCCCTTATCCAGGGCGACTTACAATTGTTACAAGATATCACATTATACAGATATCACATTCTTTTTTACATACAATTACCCATTTATACAGTTGGGTTTTTACTGGAGCAATCTAGGTAAAGTACCTTACTCAAGGGTACAGCAGCAGTGTCCCCCATCGGGGATTGAACCCACGACCCTCCGGTCAAGAGTCCAGAGCCCTAACCACTAATAGAAGCTACAGGAAGGTGGACACTGTGGGTCAAAGGATATGGAACACACGGACAGCAAAGACAACTGTGATGGCTATCTTTGCCATTTTCTGAATGTCATCTGGGGATGATAACAATGTAGTGATATCATTACAAAGCCACCATATTTCTGCACAGCCAGACAGTTTCCTCAGCCCCCTCCTCCCCTCTCAGCACTGCCCATGGCTCTTCAAACAGCTGTCCACTTTATTTCTCTCTGCACAACAATGCTGAATAAACAAGAGTGGAACAGTACAGTACAATACAATACAATACAATACAATACAATACAATTCACACTTCTATAGTGCCCTTTATCGCAAGGATCCCAAAGCGCTTCACACAAAAAACTATTAAACCATTAAATGAAAACTGGTTTATTACAAAATGTAATAAATTTAAAATTTAAAAGATGACAGACAAAAAAAGAGTTTTAATTGTAAAATTAGAATAAACAGACAAAGCTAGTTTGTAAAACAAAACAGAACAATTTAAAAAAAGTCCAATACAAAAATGTAATAAAATTGGAATTAAAAAAATAAAATATACAGTTTAATAAGTAAAATCAGAAACACAAAGTCAGCAGTTACCCGTATACTTTTAAATAATAAACCCAGAAGTTAACTTGGACACAACAGCAGGGCTGTGGCTGCAGACATTCACAAAACAGGGTGCTCTTAAAATAACAGTGCTTCATAAAATAATGCCCACTTCGTTAGGCTTTGCACAGTAAATGATCCTTTCTCAGGATATCAGGGACATTCCTGGAGTGTTCCATGAATAAGGATGGCTAGTAAGGATGGCCAAATAAGCAAGTGGGTTGTCTTGCATGAAATAAACGCAGCACTCCATGTTTATATAACAAGTACGTTATATGGAAAGAATAAGACATATTTAAACCCAAATGTAACAGCTGAGTTCTAGGAATTACTGTGACATCACCCCAGGTATTCTGCAGCTGGAGTTGAAAGACTTTATATATATATATATATATATATATATATAGATGGTCCTCAGTGAATTACAGGAAAATAATTCCATCTAGAGTTTCTGTGATGTCATAAATTACGAGACTGAAGGTCGAGTCATCTATAAACTGTCACAGAAACCCGAGACGGAATTGTTTTCCTGTAACTCACTGAAGAGGCCTATCTATTATTTTTGTTATAATACATGGATACCCTTGTGTTGCTAGTATTAAAGAAGATGAGCTTCAGCAGTATAGTTCAGTTTTTTTAAACGTAGTGTTTCAGTGCTGTACACATGTTCAGTGTCTCTGAGATATGAATGCACCAGCTTTATATTTTAAAAAAAAAATGTATTCTCATTTTGTTGAACATTAATGAACATTTCTGTACTGTGGGCGTTGTCGAGTGATTGAAAACAAGACATTCTGTGTTTGAATTGAAAGCGATGGTCTTGTGGAGTCGAATGGGTCAAAGTTCAAGTATATATACCTACACAGGTATGTAAATATATCTCTCAACCACATCGATTATCAATGCAAATCCAATTCACACTGTAAGAAGTAGTAAAAGAGAGCGTCTTTAAAAAGACTGCCATCCAGTAGTGATTAATTAGTCCCCCTTAAGCACAAAATCTAAAGGCTCTCTCACCTGTTCATTAGACAGGTTGCACAGTGCTTAAGCTACAATACTTATTATCCTTTCCAAGTGATCCGGGGCGCTGTGACATTTTTAAGACTTAACGCGGCTGTCTGCGCCTGACACGGCTGACATTTAGATGTGCACATCGCACTGGTTAAACCGTGCCCTTTTCTGAACGCTGGGATGCTGGGCTGTTTCCCTTCTCTGTGATTTATGAGCCGCTGATATTATATTTGCTGTCACAAGCTGTTGTGGTCATTAGCAGCCGAGGGAAGTCTACCTTCCCTGCAGTTAATGTGTCAAGAATGGTCCTTAATTGTCACTTAGATGTGTGGCTCCTTATCCAAAGAGTCCGGGAAGCACAATAGACCTGATTTATATTGTGCATTTCCATCAAGGGACTGACTGCACTGGGTGGCAGTGCATGAGGTTGCAGGGTCAAGGACTCCAGAGTGAGATGGGCTGGCGAGATTGCTTTTACAAAAGAAACTCTTTATTACAATCGATTCTGTTATTAACTAAAACGGGAGGACATGGTGTGAATGCTGGCCTTGGCTGGTGTAGCACTCTTGTAATGTTCCAACATGGATATCCGTGGAGTATATTTCTGTTTATGTAAAAAGTACAATGTATGTAAAACAAGGTATGTGTAGAACTAAACTGAACAGCTGAGTTCAGAGATTTACTTTCCTTGACATCTGCTTAGCAATGAGTGCTGTAATTTGACCAATTATTCTGCCAGTGGATTTGAATAAACATAAGATAAATTCCAAAATTAGATCTGCTGTGCAATTTTCAATACGAAAAAGTACTTGAGCTCTCAGCACTTAAGAACATAAGAAGAACATAAGAAAGTTTACAAACGAGAGGAGGCCATTCAGCCCATCTTGCTCGTTTGGTTGTTAGTAGCTTATTGATCCCAGAATCTCATCAAGCAGCTTCTTGAAGGATCCCAGGGTGTCAGCTTCAACAACATTAATGTATAATTTCAAATCCTTGTCAGAAACATTCAAGTCCAGATTCAGGCTCGTCAATGCAGGTTTGAATGATCAGATTTGTTCTTGCAATAACACACACTAGTACTGAACTGAAGGGGGATCTAAAGCGACGCTCCAATAACTTTGCAGAGCGACTGTCTGATGTGTTTTCCAAGCCAGTCTGGTTTGCATTTCTTATTTTTCCCAGTGTATCAGAGGCCCTAACATCATTTTATCAGGCAAAACGGGGGATGCTGACTCTCCAAAAAAAAAAAAAAAAGAGAGAAAAGAAAATTGCAAGAAAGCAATAAAGGGAGCATGAAAAAGACACAAAGGGTTTGTGATTAGTTTAGAACAGGGGCTATTTGCTGTACCTGTGATTTATGATACTGGATGTGCTGTGTGTGCTGTCAGTAACCATTTAGATCATTATAAAGAAGTTCAGCTCACCTTCCCTGTGGTTAACATGCCAAGAATCATCCCTAATTGCCGCTGCATGTACAGTTTCCCCAAGAGAGACGAATTGGCATGGCAGATAAATGTGCTGCTAGAGCGTATGCGTGTCTCTTCCTGTGCGGCGCAGTGCAAAGTCTATAGAATTATCCCTTACAGCTCACTGTGCAAAAATACACTCTATAGGCATGCTACATACTGTAAATATAAAGTGGATGCATGGAATGTTAAGGGGGCCTTTGAAACCATAAGCAACCACCAGCAATCTAAATCTACTGTTACTCTGAAGTTCGATTTGCATGTCTGCAATGCATCTTAGATACGCTGCAGCCTTCCGGTCATTCTATATTGAATGTATTGAATATTATACAACAAGCGGAATCTCTATGCCAGGCACTTTCACTGGGATTCCAAACCATGCTACACAAACTTCACAAGAGACAGCAATCTCCCTCCCTAGCACACAATCTACCATTCTCAATACGCCCAGTAGTTATTGCTTACTTGGCACGAGTGTAATTGCAGTTAATGAACCTGTTTTTCGAAGCGCATCCATTTGCCCTGAGAGCTGCAGTAAGTGGCACACAGGTCTCCACCCCTGACACTGTGACAGTCCCCTGTATCTGTTGTCTTTGAATCAGGCTCATCTCAGGGGGCAGGGCAAGCGCCATGCCTGGGAATGGCATCCATTGTTATCTGTGGAAGGGTAAAGGTTGCAGAGCTGGGAGCGAGCTCCTTAACATGAGCAGAAACCTCTGCCATTCATTATCAGAATATCTACTGTATGAAAACAGCAGCAGCAAAGCACCTGTTATAATTGCCTCCAGAAAGACAGCCCTCTGTCCATCTGTTAAACACTCAATCTATCTATCTCTCTAGCTATCTCAATACCGATAACACTCAACAGTGCTGAATTTAGAAACACACACACAAAAAAACCATGATATGACTAGAAATGTTTTTCGATGTCTTTTCTTTCTTTCTGTTTCTTTCTCATTGACTGGGTCTGCAGTCTCTTGGCTGTCAGTGGCAGCAGTGTTGTGTTGGAAGGTTATCCAGAGCCAGGCTATTGTAATGAGAATAGAGCGTTTCCAGTGTCAGTCTGATAGTGTGGAGAATGCATTAGACCCATTGGAAAAGCTGCTGAAGCTTTATTATTCACTGTGGGCTCCATCGTCAAAAATAGCACTGCGAAGAATTGGCTAAAAGACAGAGCACAAAAATAGACACAACTGTTAATGCAAGAAGAAAAGCTGCTGTTGCTCATGAAACATAAATGCTACTTTACTGTATATATATATATATATATATATATATACAGTATAGAATCGCTTCGGCGAATATGTTAATAATACCACACACCGAAATGTATACCGACCATTGGCTATGGGCAGGTGCTCTATAACAATGCAAGACATGTCCTTAGAATACCATTTCAGCGCAGTGGGGTTTTTTACGTCTTAGCTTCATTTATGCGCCACAGAATCAGCGGCAAGCGTCGTTTGTGCGTGCTCTCGCATTTGCGCTGTGATCAAAATACAGCCCTTATGAAACACATTTATGATTTGTAAATACTGTACACCCTTGATTTTGATCATGTGATTGCATTATTGTTATTTTTTATGATCTCGTTTCTGTTATTTGGACTGTAAAGATGCCGTTTGCGTCACTGTTAAGCTAGCAGACCTTGTTACGATTACAGGTCAGTGAGGGTTCTTCTTATAAAATCCCAAGCAGTGTTTATTATTTATCTGAAGAGCCCGAGATAAAGATTTCAGGGTAGGGCCTACATTCCCTGTAAATGCAGTTCAGGAGATTTGCCTGTCGTGTTTATTTACTAGCTTCAGGGGGACACAAATGGGAGAAAAACAAATCGCAGAGTATATTTATGAAAAATAATACACTGCATGCATCCGCAGAATAAGAAAAAAAAAAAACTTAGGAAAACAAGATCGGGCATTTTGGAAAAAACTTTTACATCTTTTTGACTGCGGATAGGGACAAATTAAAGAAAAATAGTTACCGCTGACAAATTATTGTGAAAATGTCATGTTATACATGAAAAGGTCAATATTTATTTATTTATTTTCGATATTGTCAGCCCCTTTTAAAGACAAAATAAAATACAATGTATTGAGATATGTAACAAAACCAGTTACATTGCATGTTGCTCTTTATATATATTTATAAAATGACCTGTGCCTGAAAATGTGCCTGCAAATGGATGATTGAGACATTTCCGTGTTCTCAAAAATACCACCACGGGCACTGAAGCAGGAAAATCACTTTGAATAAAATTCATGTTTTTAAACATTTTTCTCCCACTGTCACTTCTGAATCGCTCAACTGTTCTTCACAAAAGAACTGTCATTTTTCATTAAAATGAATGGCTTTTTTGTCGTCCAGTGCTCCATACAGACCTATTTTCTTGTTGATTCAGTTAGCAATGCCCGGGGCGAAATAGCAACTTGCTTTTTGACCAAGTTGGTTGTTTTATTTTTTTTTACCATTTTTTGGGGGGGAAAATCTATATAAATTAGTTCCATTTCAGTGACAATTCGCTGCCCTTTCAGAGATGTGCCTCTTTTTTATTATCCTCATCATTATTACTTATTATATTTTTTATTATTTTTGATTCGCCGGATTTGCAGCAAGATCCAGTTTCAGCCAGTCAGAAAAATCTCCCTTTCTTGTGTCATTATCTTTCTTTCGGGAGATTTCTGTTTAAGTTAAGGTCACAAGGCAAATGAGGACGGGTTAAAATCGAATCTAAGTAGTAACACAGTTGATTCGGATCAACATTAGGTATATCACAATCCAATTAACTCTGATTTCGAATGAAGTGGCGTAGTTGGTAAGCTAACCTATTACCTAGTCCACAGCATACCATGAAGAGCACACAATTTGTCACTTAGCTGGCACTGGGTAGCTTTGCCGATAGGTCATACAGACATGAAGACAGAACTGCACATTGTCAATTCATACGGAGCCAACTGGTCCAGCAGCATCCATGCATCCTGGATCATCTTAACATAAACCCAATCCTAAACTTCAATCACAGTTTTACCCCAAATCTTTCACTTAATCTTAACCTTGCACTAGTCTTCAGCTATCTTACCTAAAGTAGCATAAGATTGTCCAAGAATAGCCGCAAATTGAAACCGACCGACTATCAGATTGGAAAACTGATATTCAGTTAGAATGCAATTCCTCTGCACAACAGATGCTTTCAAAGTGAATGTTCTGGGAGCATCTGGCTCAAATCATTGACTAGATAGAACAGCCCTGCCAGCTCCTACGAGAAAGCCTGGTCCCTCCAATCCAGGACAGGCATTAGTCGTGGGGCAGCTTGCATCACCCTGTTCTGCAGAACTCCACACAGTCTGTGCTTGAAAGGACAAAATCCAAGAGCTAAATATGATGCAGGGAAAGATTTGGATGGAGGTGCATAGAGTGCACTGAGCTTTGTGCAAGGATGCACAAGGTTACAGCCTCACCTCTCTGTTGGCATTGTCAACTCCCCAGCCTGTCACAAACACTTAGCCAATTATTTTAAACAAATTGAAACAACGCACATAGGGTGGCTGACAACCACTTGTAACGCCACACCGCTGAATAATTAAAAGCATAAGCCTCATTATCTGGTCTCTCCCTGCCCTTCACACAAGAGTGCCCAGGAAAGAAGCTGGCATCACGACCACAGATGTGCCCTCATTCCTGAAGGGGTGTTAAAACTGCTCTCCAAGCAGCAGTCCAATTTCCCAGGCAATAATCTCTCGCAATAAAAAATAATGCTGATTCGTATGATTTGTTATGCCTTCGGAAGCAAGCATCTATCTCAGTGTTAACCCTGTTATCAGTAATTGCTAAGCAGATATGTTAACCAGTATTGCTACTCACTAGAATCTAAACTTATTTTGCAATGTTGCAAATTACTTGCAAACTGTTCTGCAGGTTATTTATGATCTCAGTTAGAATAATAATATAAAGAACACTATGTAAGTAATCTGTATTATTTAAACATAATTAGCACCAATCTCACATGCATTATAATGGAATACTGTATGTACCATTTCACAAAATGCATTATTAATTTGTTACCTTAATATTATCCAGATTTGTAAATGATTATAAGATTCATAAAGTCTTCCATTTGGTGTTGTAGGAATTGCGACTTCAGATGGATTGTCACAGAACATTCTAATTTATTAAACACACATGGTTCTCTGTGACAAGAGAAATGGCAACTCAAAAGACAAATCCAAACATAAAATCAATAGAGAATTTTTTACTTGTGCTAGTTGTTTTTTTTCTGAGATTGTGAATGTGCACAGTGAATGTGCAGTACACACACACACACACACACACACACACACACACACACACACACACACACACACACACACACACACAGACAGTGGAGTAGTGTGAAAACCTCATTATAAAGAATATATTGACCCAAAGGCATTCGCTTGAACTGTTTTTAGAAGCATTGTTATCAGAATAATCATCATGCATTGTTCTCAGAAGCTTTGTCATATGGGAAAATAAAAGTGCAATGCCTATATACATCTACTTTATAAACTTTCAATAAAACCTGTCAGTGTTTAAATATCCTTGTTTAACAGTCATTTCCAGAAAAAAAAACCCAGATCAGTAATCTTTCAGTCATAAGAAATACATATTGAACAGATAAAGTGTAAATTGCATTGCGCAATATTGCGCTAATTCTATATTTATTTGATTAATATTTACAACACTGGTCTGCACATCAGCTCTTAAACTAGTATAGAAATTGTTGAGTCTCTCTCCGTGCCAATCTGTTAGAATACCATGGAGGGAAGTACAGTCTATTTCTTTAGCACAGTGTGATTAGTCCTGCCAAACAGAAAGCGCATTGGAATTGATTAAATGGGACAAGTTTGTCCCTGTGCTCTTTCCCCAGACTATCTATGAGTCGAATGAACCACATCGGACTGACTTCTCTGCTTTGGTCTGAACTTCTCTGCCCTGTCTCCTTAGCGGGATTCGCTCGAGGGGAAGAGGCTTTAAAATAATAGAAATAATCACAAATGAAATCGTATCACAGCTAGATTATTATTTGTCCAGAGGTTAAAAAAAAACAAGAAAACAAGAAGACGTAGAAATGAAATCCAATCTAAAGCAAAGGAGCAGGAGCAAGGCAGCCAGGCTGGTTGTTGGTCTTACCCTACGGGGCTCAGTGTGTGGGACGGAGATGCTTATTCATAACCCGCTCATGTTCGGTACACTTGTGGGTTGTGAAGATTTCTTTCCTCTGTGACTAAAATACACTCTCTGCCATTACCAGGGGCGGGAAATCATATTAAAATCCATCCAGAGCTCTGCCATGGAAGCATTCTACCCAAGGGCTGTAATACTGGCAGCCCCCTTGTTTATTTCATTCTCTCTTTTCACACACATAGATGACACTGGCTGCTACATGACTGAGCAACACTGAAACACAGAACAGAATTACAGTTCTGTATAGGAACCAGCAGACAGCTGGCATTCTCTGAAAACTGAACTGTGCAGGTCTTTAAAATCGGATCTCGCTGCAATGTGACCGTTCGAAATAGAATACTGTATCCAGAACTAAGAGTTTGAGATAGATAGATAGATGGATAGATAGATAGATAGATAGATAGATAGATAGATAGATAGATAGATAGATAGATAGATAGATATAAATAGTTATATGCTGTAGATAGATATTATACTGTTACATTTCCACCCAGCTTTACATATGGAATTGTACAATAAATAATACAGAACTCAGATTAAGTATTTCAACATCCCTGTCCATTACTGCGGGGTCCTTAAGCCCCACAGCCCCCTTTATCAACTGTAACAAGAGTTTGGGTTACAGAAGGTGAAGAGTAATGTCTGTCGATGCATTAGTGACCAGGTTGATTATTGCATATGAATACAGTAAGAAATCATGTCAGAGTTTAACTACATTTGAATGTAGTGCTACCGAAAACAATCATTAACAAATGCATTACTTTTCATGCTTTGCATAAACCCCATTAATATTTATTGTGATGTTCTTAGTAGAACAGCTCATTGACTATTGGTGATAAATTATTACTGACTGGTTAATGGATTTTAAAGGCCAGTTCAGGAAACATGTTGGTATTCTTCTTTGTAACTGTAAGAATTTAAAATAACTAGAAGTGTTCATGATTAATTCATACTGTTTGCAAATAAATCCTGACTCATTAGGGGATAATGAGTGTTCAACAGAATCACCTTTGAGTTGTTTTGCCCTATTCACAAAGATTTAATTTGTGAGGTATTTAAATATTGTCTGATTTAATAACATTTTACATGTATTCTGTATGTTTTTTTTTGTGTGATAAAGACATTTGAGTTTATCATCTGATTGAACTACAGTTTGTATTACATGTAACTCAAATGGTGTTGTTGGTAGCATGACATAACTCTAACCCTAACCCTAACCCTAACCCTAACCCTAACCCTAACCCTAAACCAAACTCTAACCCTAGCCCTAAGCCTAACCCTGACCCTGACCCTAACCTTAACTATGACCCTAACCTTAACTATGACCCTAACCCTAACCCTAACCTTAACTCTAACCCTAACTCTAACCCTAACCCTAACTCTAACCCTAACCCTAACTCTAACCCTAACTCTAACCCTAACCCTAACCCTAACCCTAACTCTAACCCTAACCCTAACTCTAACCCTAACTCTGACCCTTTCCTGATACAATTGTGTACTTACATATATAATGCAAAAAGATTTACACATTAAGGACATTGGGGTCTATTCATAAAAGTACTTGTAGGGTGTCTTAGGTAATCAGATTTCATTAAAAACTAATGAAAGTCGTCAATATTGATATTCAGAAAATGATCTGTGCAGACCGACGACTGTCGCTAAACAATTTATGAATGGGTATATATTCATAAATTGTCGCTGTTGATGACATCATCAGCTCTATAAGCATTCGCTCAGTTTCGTCGTTAGGGAACATAAACAAATGGAATCTACCGACAGCAGCACCCATCGTGTTATTAACAGCATGCCTGTATGATATGTGATTTATATATTGGAGGATGTTCCATGGCAAACAGAAGAATTTGTACAGCTGTCCATCACAGCAATAAAAGGAACTAGCCAATGCATGATTTGAATGAGAGTGTATCCACCACAGTGTTTTTCATGAGAACCCTGTATTTGAAGTACCATTTAGGAGACGCTCAGTGATGTCTCAGTAATAGGCCGAACAGCGAAGGAGAAGATTCTTCACTGTCATTACTGACGATGGTCTTGTATTTATTCCTCTCAAGCTGCACTCCTGCCGCATGCAAAAACAGAATAGATTCAGCAACTAAGACAGAAAGTTGAGGTCAGATAAATATTCAATCTGCACGCTAAGAGCATTTGGAACATGGAACGAATTTAAAAGCAAGGCAGCTTTTCTATTGCAGAGTTAGTGAAGTGACATGACATCTGGATGTACCTGCATTCGTTCTGTGCATCAGCTTAAGAACGCAGACACTTTGAAACTAGAGGGCATATTCCCAAAGCATTAACTCTAGTGCACTGCTCTCCTGCAGCTCTCCAAATGTCAGTCCCTCTTAAATGACTCTGTGTTCTAAGGGCTTTCCAATGGATGGCTTTTGAGCTCTTTTTATTTGGAGGTGAAGGGCCATATCTTCAAAGCGTTTCTTCTAATCTTGAATTAACTCCTATTTTTTGAATGAGATAAAACACCTGTAATTTTTACGGTATTTGTTTTATTATTTAGTGTTGGTTTATTTTGGCCACTGTGTCATTTTGTTTTGTTATTTAAAAGAGTTTTGTTTGTTTAAACCATTTGTTTTGTTTAATAAATCTGTGCAGCAGTGCCTTTCCTACTAGGTCCATTCTCTTCCTGGTCTGACTTCACCAGGAGGCATCCATGTGACATCCTCTTAAACACTTGCAATGTGTTTAGGTTTTCATTTTGTATCATTAACATGATTCGTTGTCCTTTCAAAAAATAGGAGTTAATTAGAGAATAGAGGAAAAGCTTTAAAATCTGGCAGTTGGACCTTTTCTCTTTGGGAAAAGTGTCTGCATGAATGTGCCAATATAACAGGATTGTGGGGTGTTGATTATTTTACTGAGGACTAAGTTGAGACAACTAGGACTTTTCTTCCAGAGGTGCATTAACCAATGTGCCACCCATCCTCCAACATTTTATGTTGCAGTATTTTTAAGTTGATTGCATATTTATGTTTGTTGCCCACCACCCTGCAAAATAAGTATGCAGTGCTCCCCTTGCTTTCGTTGCTGATGGTAGTAATAAATCTGAGTTTCTTTAAAGCTTGGCGCATCACAAACTTTGACAATGTAATTGATGATCTCTGCAGTTTAAGAACAAGAAGAGTTTGCCTTCTGTGACATCTTCATTTTTCCTTCCATTTCGGAAGAAAAAAAGGAGGAAAATAAATGTAATGTTACTAGGGAATCGTTGCTGAATCTATCAGTCAGACGGCTGTACAAGCACATCCAGCCTCAAAGCACTCATTAGTTTAGATGGCAGACCTCCAAACAATGCCAGCTGTGCTGTAGTATATCAAGTGTCAGTGGCCAGTTGGTGGTGCTCTCTCTATAATATAAACTGGGTATGCTCTGGGAGACTGCTAGAAGCTCCCCTGGAAATTAGACTAATAGTCTCAAGGAGTGATTGTCCCAGTTAAATACAATTCATAAATAGTAGAGCAGAAAATTAAACTTTGGTGAATGAGTCTTAGATGTCGGTGAGGGGTTTTCATTATGGTCCCTATCCAAAGCACACCTTGGATATGGAACTGAAAAAAGTCTTGAAGTATCCTACGGTCTGTATATATAAACTCAAGACTGTTTACTTATTATATAAACAGAATGCTCTGTGAACATGTACAGAGGTATTTAAATGCTGTGTTTTTTTTCCACTCATGAGGATAGCTGTAAACAGCACACTCAACCCCTTTGAGGGCTTGTCCAGGTTATCTTCATGTGTGGAATGCCTACAGCACTCTATGGACTTGCACAGTGTACCCTCTCTACATGTATTGGATCAGAACATGTTGTAGAATGGTTAATTGACTTAAAATGGATTTAAATTCAATTAATCAGATCCCTACAGTGTCTGATCAATTGTGCAGTACTGTGCCTTTTAAACTTGGGGTGAATTAAATCCTCTCCTGAAAGAAGCTTAGAAATTGGGAAAAAAAATGTGGATAGAAAGGAGGTTCTCATTCAATTTGACTTTAATTAGCCCCCCCCCCCCATCTTAATTGACTTTCTAATTTTTTAATTAGCAATCAGCCTCAGAAAATCGTTTTCTGAAGCAATCTTGGCAGACAGACACACTAATCATCTAGCTTGAAGAAGGACACAAACATTCCAAATAAAATTATCTGTGAATTTATCATTGCAAAGGAATTATTTGCTTTGCAATAACAATCAACCACTGGTGCTTTTCATTAGACTAATGTCCTTGGCTTAGGAGAGTGGCTTCGACTGAAATGACCAGCATTCTTCACTGATTGCTTTTCTGCTATCAAGAAAACATATGGTAAAGAAAATATCAGCTACAAACATGTGATACATGAGAAGTGTCATTGTGGCATTTTGCTGTGGTTGTGAAACTAATGTGTGAATAGCCGTACTGGTCCACTAAAAAATGTATGATCACGTTTTTGAATACAAACAGGTAAAATATGTATAAAACTTATATTCACTGGCTTTCGAGTCAAGAAAAGTCTGTTCTTCAGGTAAGAAGTGGAAATTGAAAAAAGACAAATAAAAATTCCTCGGTATCACTTTATAATACGGTCCAATAATAATGATCCCTTTGTAGATGATGAATATATAGTATATAAACTATGAACAAACAGCTTAAACAGGTCTCAACCTTTATAATATGTATCACGTGTTTGTTCATAGTTGATATACTATGTATTCATCATCTATAAAGGGTTAATAAAGTGTTTATTATTGGCCTTGCTATAAAGTGTCACCAATTCCTCTTAGAGACTCAGACATTGTTCAATCAACTCCACATATTTTAAACTAAAAGGTTGATTGAGATCAGTTGCATTATGCATTATGCAAAACATACACCCCCACACACACCACACAACAAACTTCTGGCCTGTCTCATCACATTTCAACTTAACATTCAAACTTCAATCAACAATATACCACTGCGAGTGGTGCATCCAATTGCTTTGCTCAGAGTTTCCAATGTTGTCTCCTCCATCCAGCTGGTACTGTGGAACAGTATGTTCCAGGATTACATGTCTTTTACAGCTGCTGTCCATGGTACTGAAACAGCTGACTGTAGTGTACCATGATTCGCTCTCCCAGGACAACATCTACATTTTTATGAACCAGAGGGCATTTTGTATTGTGAGACCTGAAGTGGGGGGTTTGTTTTTGATCACTCGAGATCTTTGCTGTTCTTCTTGATTGCTGTCTGCTGAATAAACAATGCTAAAGGTGTTTTAAACCTGCTATCGTGGTCATGACATTTCATTCTGATAATCGATTTTCACTGTTACAGGTATAAGGAATATCACAGGTCTGGGATTTTGATTCAGTAGTGATATAAAAACAGGGAAATAATGCTAGTTGTGGTTATTTTATGATTGTATCCACCGCACTAGGAATATAAGAAATGAAGTCAAGTACGCAAACGTTTCCGTTAATTACTGCATCATGATGAACACAGTAGTCTTTTTCTAGTTGATGCAGTTTCCCTGTCATTTTATGGCAACACTTTTAAAAAAAGGACACCTCATAGGAGACAATGAAGGCAATTACATCCAACAATAATTCACTCTAGTCTAGTTATACACACTGCACCCATTTACACATCTTCTATCTAGACTAATGAGGAATTATGTGGGAAAAGACATGCAGTTATTGCAGATCTCTCCTTTCCCCTCGGGCTGCATATTCATATGAGCTTCCTATTAAAGGACATCATTTATCTTTTATGAAAAATTCATAGTTCCAAAGACTACATGCGCAGCTCATTGCCACGACATTCATTTGTATTAACGAATATGGTGAAAAAATGTACGTTGGTGAGAAATACAGTGACAAAGGTGGACAGGGGATGCAAAAGATGCAAAAATTGGTTCTTGGAATCTGAATGGCCAGCGGATGTATAATTAGTGACAGAGTTCTGTCTCACTTCATTACTCTGTAAATGAAATTCCTGCCTTTCATTGCAGCCTACATCAGTAACACATTGTGATAACCGACCAGAGACAGCCGGGATCAAAAAACCTAAAATCTTCATGGAAATTTAATCTGCAGCATATGCTAGACTTAAAATGTGTTTTTTTTTTCATTTAAGGTGGACTTGCATACTTTATACTTAACCTCTCCAGTATTCAGAGCATGTGTTTTTTAAATTAAGTTATTTATATTTCATAGGCCATTTACTTGGTGCTTCAGCTTCTGAGTTTGTTAACAGGTATTATCAGCTATTTCCCTGACAGCAAGGATACAACACCTGCATTTATCTTTTTTCCTGGTAATGCAGTAGAATGTAATTTTCTAATTTCCCATTACAGCTTCTATTGAACATCAATTCCCTAACCTGTATTAGCTTCAGCACCATTTCCCAATGCAGCGCTTCTTTGCAATTAAGCCCTTTATTTTTAACGCATGAGAAAAGGTACAGCACTAATTATAGTTCCTTCCACATGTCGGTCTGCACCTGTTAGGGTCCCTCCTGCTTCCAGTGCTGGACAAAAAGAATACCTTTCCAGGTAGCACTTTAAAATAACAACTGCAAATCCATAACAGGTGCTGTGCGACAGGTGACTGGCACAGAGCCACAGCATTTCAAAATGTAAAAACCTGCCTTCTGCATCAAGCTAATGGTGCTCTGCACTGGATCCGAGCTGTTCAAGCGTTTTGACCGCGGAGTTCTTAAAAAGACTTAATAAATAAATAAATAAATACAGTCTCAAAGGAACAAAACGCTGCTACACACCACGTCATCAAACATGTTTAAACACGGACCCAGCATCTTTCTTTTTGCATCTTGCCTCGCCCCTCTAGAAAAAAAAAATAACAAAGCTCTCTAAGAATAAAGGGCTTTGATATTTTAAATTTCAAGTGTTACTGGGTCAAGTAACACTTGAAGTAGCTGACATATTAGAGGCTTTCAGGCAGCAACATGATGTCAAGTCATTGATCTCCCTGATAGGCCAAAAGTTGGGCGCATGGGTTTATGGGATACAGCGGTGAAAATCCATAGCATGCGACATAGGGAGTGCAAAGCTTTCAGGTGCTTGAATAATGAGCATAAAAACAAGATGAAAAAGTAATTTTGTGTGCCTATTAATTCAGAACTGGCGATCATAGCAAAAAAATAATGACTACATCATTTGAGAACTGGGCATACATTGAACACCTGAACAAGGAATGATGATGATCTTACATGATATTACAGTCATTCCATAACCTATTTTTTGTGGAGAGCCTGTGCCCATGCTCTTGTAAGATAACAAGTCCACTATGAAGTTGTGTTTCTTAATGGTTTGTGGTAGTGAAGCAAGGCCACAGGCGTTCCACTCTGCTTACTGGTATGGAACTAACCTAACCTTAAACTGACATTTCTCACTGATGGAAATGTCTATCTCAGTTGGTATTGCCATTTTCAGAGAAATGCTCCCCTTTTGCACTGCGCTCTGGTGCTGATGTCTCTGTTGCGCTGTCAAATGGTCATTACCTTGATTACATCGGCAGGCAGGGGCAATGTTCCTTTGCACAGCTAATGTGCTTAAATTGATAGATTTAACAAAGGAGGTGTTCAGGGACAGACGAGATACTTAATAAAGATTATGATATGATTGATTTTAAAGAGGAGGCCAACTCAAGATTGTGCGCACCTCACCATCCCTCCTTCCACGCCTCAAATTGCTCTACTCAGAGCCAGATTAACACAGGGGCTTAGGGGCTGCAGACTAGGGCCTCTGAGTTTATAGAATACAATATATAAAAGAAATAAGTAATGTGTGACTGTGTGGATCGGAAAAACACGGCTGTTTGTTCAGTTGGAGCAGCTGATTATATGACCTTTTTTTGGTTTTAACTATGATTCAGCTTTGCAGTTGGTATATGACATTTAAAAACTGGAACTGAAATAACCAAGCTAAATTAACAATAGAGTGTTTGACATCGGGCGGTGGTAAAACAGTAACGGGAAGGAATTGAATATGGAAAGAATGGCCCCCAAAACTATAACAGCCCCAGGCCCCCTTCAAACATATTCCAGCCCTGGCTCTACTGTGAGGCGTGTTTTATTGCTAGCTTTGAAACAACAGGAATGGAATGGACACAGCTAAAAGAATGATGTCAGTATGCAGACTGACCACTAGAGGTCAGAGTTCTACAATAGGTTCTGTCTGTTGTTTGTTACAGCTGCAGAGATTTCCATTGCTGCTTCTGTTGCCTCCAAACAATATAAGTTTTTCCCAGGGAGGTCTGCTAAAAAATATCTATCTGTCTCTGTCTATCTGTCTATTTGATATGTAAATTCCTGCCTCCTACACGAAGACTGTATTCATCGACGTATCCTATAGAAATCTACAGAAAAGTAAAGAAATGTATTGCCAGTTTTACAGATCTGTAGAAAATGCTAGCACTATATTGATAACTATTGAAATGGGTGTGCTCTACAGACATAACACTTTATAATAATGACTGCAATTTCATAATGAATTCTAACTGAATACCCTGGGAATACCACCTGCATATCTTCTGCACTTCCTCTGAGTTCTGCAGTAATCCATTTTGAATTCATGTGGATTTAATTCATTCCATGTTCCTTTGTAACAAACAATGCTGATCACCCTGGTGGGTGATGAATGCATGTTTTATACATGCGATCAGCAGCAACATATCCAGGTGTTATTTCTGTGGTTTTCAGCCAGAATTTATTATGAATTTGCAGCCTCTTTTTGAAAGTGTTACCTATTAATTAAAGAACAATCTAAAGTGTTGGTCGGGCGATGAGCTGTAAGAAGACTTTTATATGGTTACACTGAAGGAACATCATCTGACTCACTGCTGTGGCTCTCCACATCAAGGAGTGTTTGATCTGTATGCAGAAAGCTTTAAATGTCTAGTTTTACAGAAAAGCGGCTGGTACTTTTATGATTTGGGACCATTATCATAATTTCCCAATCGCTATACACAAATACAGTTTGCCACTGTAAGAGCTCCCTGTGTAAAATGACCTCTAGCAGCAGTAGAGTTATCTATAATTGTGTTCAGTCTCCCTGCTATTAGTCTGCTATTGTCAAGGAACAGGCAAAGTTATAAACGAGAGAAACTGTAGGGGGGGAAAAAAGAAAAAAAAATCCTTATATATATATTTTTTTTTTCTTAAAGGAACTGAATTACCCTAAGAAGGCATGCTTTGCCTCAGGAAATAAAAAGAAGAAGAAAAAAGATATTGCACAACATTATTCATATCAAATAATTATATTCCAATGTAGCTCAATCTGACAGTAATACAGGGCAAGAGTAATGGAAATGTCTCAAAGCCACATCGGCTAAACAAGCAAATTCCCTCCAGGTCTAGTTAGAGATAGAAAATTGCAATAATATTGTTATCTCATTGAGGAAAGCGGTAATAAGGTGTTGGGATTAATAGATCTGGCAGTATGACGGTCCCCTACTATAAACCAGGCCATACTTTAAGCTAAAGAAAAGGAAAAACATTACATTGTTGTGTATTGCTCCCCATATGGGTAGCTGATAGGGAGAATAAATAAGGGATGCAATTCCATTGAGGTCAGCAGCTGACACATCGTGCGTTGCAAGTTTTAAGATGCATAGAAAGTTTTCGGTCTGCTGGCTGCAGGTTAAATTGGTCTCAGTTGTTCACTCGTTGCTGCATTCATTTGCATTCAAAAGGTTCCCTTTTATGTATTTGTTTGAAGATGTGTTTACAAGATGGCACCTGCAACAGCCCTGTGCCACCTTCTCCTTACCCAATTCTGCCAAATGCCTAACCCAAATGGAACGCCACAGATACAGAAGTGCCACAGGCAGACTAACCCAAAACCTAACGCCAATCCTAGCCCAAACCCTAACCCTCACCCCAATTCTAACATGAATCCTCAATTTAAACCCGAAACTGAACGAGAATCCAAATTCACAAAACAATGGCCATGTTGCACCTGCAGTGAGTCTGTACTGTAAAAAAAACCTTTGCAGGCAATTAAAAAAACAAAAAAAACTATTCATATTATTTTACCACCTAATCTCTGCATAACACTTCGGGGAGAAAAAAAAATCTTTACAATTGCAACGTGCTTTATTACAGATTGCATGCTGTCACGGTAAGAAGAGACGTTATTCCATTCTGAATAATTATATAGAATCTGTGAATGATTCTATTTTCACTTTGGAAAATAATACTGCTGTCTTTGGATAAGGCAGTGCGATCTGTAATAAAAGTAGTCTTTAGTTTCCTGTCAGGTTGGGGTTGTGGCTGACTGATGGGATCATACTCTTGGATTCATGTTGTAGAGGTCCAGTCTACTCAGCTGCCTGTGTGTGTGTGTGTGTGTATGTGGCACAGTATCTTACATGGTACTGCATGTCAAGGGGAGATGGAAGCCACCTCTCTTTGATAGAGGCATTGATCCCATGAGGTCAGGTCAGGGTGGACTGGTTTGGGATGAAATTGCAGCTGGGATAGAGACAGCAACCACTTGGTGAGTCTCCCTGAGGTTTAAATAAGTTAAGGAGGTGGGATTGACAGGAGAATCGAGCCCCCTCTACCAAATATCAGCCTAGGCCTGTGGAAAGTGGTCAACAGACACAAAGGAATAATATTTTTAGTGTAAAATTGGGATTTCAAAAGAAATGTCCATACCTAGTGTCATCAGATGAAGGATTCTCAAGCAACGTATGTCTGCATCCCCCTGGGTATACATCACCGACAAGTGACAATGATAGCTGTGTTTTTAATAAGGTAAGTGTAAAGAATTAGAGGCATTCTGCTCTTCTGGATGGTACAGTATAGTGAAGTGCTTTAATCAGTGAAAGAAATGTTGCATTCATCACTCGTAGAACGCTTAGGAAACAGAACTTGGAGGTTTGTATGCCAGTCTGGTTTTGCTTTGTATTCAATTCTTGACATTGAAAAATTATTAGTCAAAAATTTTTTTTTTTTTTTTTTTTTGACTAACTGCACTTTTTGTTTTACTCACAGACTCAAATTGTATATCCTGTCATCTTAAATGGTCTCCGGTAAGTACAAATGCAGTCTTTGTAGAATGACACATTTATCAGACTGAAATGTGTCAAAGACATATGTGCTGTAGGTGCATGAAAGAGATGTTCTATTCTCAAGACTGCTGAGGCTCAAACTTCAAACCTCTGACTTCAGACTTCTGTCACCATCTGTCAAAAGCAGTTTACAAAAAATAAAATTTGCGCAACCGCAAACCTCTAGCCGTCTACAAGGATGAATGCACCTCAGCAGAGCCTCTGCACATAACATTTAAAAAAAAAAACCTTCAAAAAACTCTTTCCGTTCCTATAAATCAAAGACCTTGCTGCAGCAGTAGTTTTTTTTTGTGCAAATGGATCTATCCATTATTCAGAATGGGGACTATTATTTAAAATCCACATCCTGCTCAGCAATACAAATCCAGCATTTCCTCCCATTAATTACTGACCAATCTTAACTCCAGTTGCCAGGATCTTTCTTTTCTATTCTGTTTTGCATCCGCTCTGTCAGATGTGTTCTCAGTTCTTTACCTACACTTGATCTATGTGCTAAATGCATTCGCTTTGACATCCCCACTCTCCAGAGGATCTTAAAGAGAAATGCGGTATGGACGTGAAATAGCAGCGATATCTCAACTAATATATTGTTCTTAAGATTCACTAAGGGATACTAAAGGGATCACAGTTTAAGGCATAGCTAGTAGAGTTATTATGCAGCCACAATTTTGATTTAATCCAGGGACCAGTCATAAAGTTGATTAATTGTGCTTTTGCTATTGCTATGTAAGTATGTTTCCATTTATTGATTCCAATATTCAAAATTTACACACATATAGCTCAAGTATTATCATTAGACACAACAATGTAGCACCGAGTTATGAAATCAGAATGATCAGTTACCTAATGTTCTGGGGTAAAGCTCAGGTATGGCAATGGTCTGTCGTTGGAGAGGATTCAGGTAGCTTTTCTCACTCGCAATCTCAAGTGCCTGTCTCATATTTCTTACCTAACTGCGTGTGTGTGAAGCTGAACTGTGTGAACTCTGCTTACACTCTGTTTTCCTAACAATATCTAAATACTATCAATGTTGTTCCATACACAAAACATCCATCTCTTCTACACAAGGTCAAATGAACGTCACTTTCTCAATTCCTTGTTCCTCTGTGTCCTGAGTTGGCTGAGTTGGAAAACATCCTCCTACACTTCTTCACTTATAGCTGTGCTAAGCCACAGTGTTCTCAAGTGTGCTCACAATATTTGTTTAACCTCTCCTCAGTGAAGCAGTCTAACCTCACCTCAGACCACAGGTGGCATTTTGGTTTGACCTATCAATTTGACACATCATTAAAATACTATTGAAATAATAATAATGCATGAAATAAACACGCTACATCCTTTCTAGGCTGCTAGGAGGAGGCTGTTGTAATTGGTCTCGCCCCGCTGGGTTCAGTCCATTGCACTGAAGGGCTCTTGACTCGCGCTTGCTTTAAAGCTTGAGTCCAGCAGACCTCTGGGAGGCTGGCTGTGGAAGGCTCCAGACTGAGAGTTGAAGGGCAGGCAAAGGTTTTCATCTTCAGGGCTGGACACGGAGCTGACCGACAACACCTCCAGACTCACTGACCCAACCTCCAGACTCAATGACCCAACCTCCAGACTCACTGACCCAACCTCCAGACTCACTGACCCAACCTCCAGACTCACAGACACAACCTCCAGACTCACTGACCCAACCTCCAGACTCACTGACCCAACCTCCAGACTCACAGACACAACCTCCAGACTCACTGACACAACCTCCAGACTCACTGACCCAACCTCCAGACTCACTGACACAACCTCCAGACTCACCGACACAACCTCCAGACTCACTGACCCAACCTTAGAGTAGTATTTGCTGAACTAAGCTTTCAATACAGCAAGTCAAAATGAAAAAGACGGTACTTGCGCAAGTTTGATTTTAAATTTGATTCACAAGTGATGCGGTGACATTCCAGCTGGCATCTGCTGTGCATGAATGCCCGCTATAGCTGGAAGCTGATTTGCTGATGATACTGAATCATTTTCTAATAATAATAATAATAATAATAATAATAATAATAATAATAATAATAATAGTCTAATAAGAAGAAAAAGAATAAGAATAATAAATATAAAAAAATACTCTTTTGAACCAGGTCTCAAAGGAGAAGGCCAGAAAGGATTAACACTTCCATATTGCTCCTGTTTGAGTTTATTTAGTTTTATTTTAACTGTAGCTCGCTATGGGGTGCTTTGCATCAGGGGAGCGTAGACGCAGTGTATTTTGTCCAATCCAATCCAATCACAGATTAATCCAATACCATGTTGTATTTTCAAATCCATCCCTTGATTTCCTTATGGCCCCTGAGACCAGTTGCTCCCCATGCATTTAAATAATTAATTTGTATTTATTATTTCTGTTTTGGGGGTGGGGTATCGTTGGCATGTCTGGCTGCAGCCTGCTACATCGATCTCTCTGACACAGAGTTTAGTGGAAGAGTGTGGTGCTCCTGTGAACAATGGATATGAATGAGGTGTAACACTGAGTAATAACATTGTGTGCGCTCCCTGATAGCAAACACACTCTCCTAATAGCATCTGTAATTATCTTCATTAACATTAATATCGAGGCAGAGCAGCACGCTTTGCTTAAACCGCTGTCATTTTTCTTCTGGCTTGCATGAGAGAAGCACTTCTGCATTAGCAGCGCAGGGTGGGGAGCAGTGGCCTGGACCAGCGCTTGCACTACACTAATAATAAGAATAATACAGGCTGTAAAAATCGATTTTGTAACATTATTTTTTGTAACATTAAAAATAAATACTACTAGCCTTATAAGAGTGTATCATGGTAAATTTGCACGGTAATTTTACCATTCACCATGCTTTGCCCATGGGTATACTATGCATTTACCATATATTGCCATGTTTTTTAATATGCTTTATCATACCTCTTTGGGGTTTACAATGCTTACCCATGCTATGCTTTACAATTGTATTACTACACTGTATTTCACTTTGCTATGTTTTTACTACTACTACTACTACTACTACTACTACTACTAATAGAATTTTAGGATTGAGACAATAAAAAAAAAAGATATGAACATAATTTAGAATTAACATAATGTTATCAAATAAACTACAAAATGATATCGCATAACTCTACCAGAAGCCATAATAGTAGTATTCGAAATGTCTGTTTTTCATTAAGTATATGGAAAACTACAAAACGCTGTGTAATTCAATATGTTAATGTGACATTATTCAGCAGGTTTCATTCGACTTTATGAAGCACGATTAGTTAATTCTATTGGGTGATGCAAACCTTTTGGCCATAGCTGTACATTGAGCCTCAGCACAGTGCCTGCAGGCGTGCCTCAAGCATCTCTGAGGAAGGGGTTCAGTCTCCACGTCCATCCAAACTACACCCTACCTACGTTCTTAAACCTGCTGTAAACATAGAATTATCCAATGGAGTTATTGTTCAGTATTACAGCTAGCAGAATGGATGAGAGAATCATGTTAGAACATTGGAATTCTGCGATGCCCATTCTTAATGAAAGGCAGTATTCCATGCGGAATGTTGGTATACTAAAGGGTATACCATGATTGCAAGGCTCTGTTCTCTAGTTCTGACTGCTGGATCGGTGCTAATCTGTGCTAATCAATAGAAATCTATATTCCTGAGTCCTCCCATTACTCACTAAGTAACCCTGGACAGTGGCTTATGTTTAAAGGATTGGTCATGTCAGCAATTAAGAGACAGTGGTTTGAGAGCCTGTGTAAAGGCAGGTCGGGGGGGGGAGTGAGGTATCAGTTAGATTTTGGTGGAGCAGGTCACCCAGTTTTCACCATGTTAGAGGGATGTGTTAGTAAGGGCAATACTCACACTGTAACTGCATTTTAAACCATGTAAATTACAATACATTATGACTACAGGTGGCTTTGTGGTCCAGTGGTTAAAGAAACGGGCTTGTAACCAGAAGGTCCCCGGTTCAAATCCCACCTCAACCACTGACTCATTGTGTGACCCTGAGCAAGTCACTTAACCTCCTTGTGCTCCGTCTTTCGGGTGAGATGTAGTTGTAAGTGACTCTGCAGCTGACGCATAGTTCACATACCCTAGTCTCTGTAAGTCGCCTTGGATAAAGGCGCCTGCTAAATAAACAAATAATAATAATAATCAGTACAAATGAATTATAACTGCAGCTATAAACTTATCACCGCTTCAGTCCTGCAATATTCACAGCATAGGGAAAGCATGCTCAAAGTTCTTTTCTGATGGATAAAACACAGCAATTTGGTGCATTTTATGGTTAGCTCAAGATGCCCTATCAATTATGCAATGGTTTCAATGACCAACTCTCTGGTGAGTCTGTCTCGGCGGTGGAGCGATCTCATTGACTTTGAATCTAACAGCTCTATGAAATTATTCAAAATGATTACAAAATCGTGTTCAAAGCTGCGAGCTGCTGAGCTTTTGAACAAGCGACTGGTTAAAACACTGTGTAAAAGGTCGGAAGCAGGCCCAGTGATTAAACGGCATGCATCTGGTTTGCTTTCAGAGATAACTCCCCCTGGCACTTATTAGCTCTTTGCTCTCCCATATCTCTCTTTAATAATGAGGAGGAGCAGATAAGAAAGATTACCTTCTATATTATACCCTTTCTGCTGGAATTTTTACCTCAATATAAACTGCTAAACACACACACACATGCACGCACGCATGTACGCACATGCACACACACACACACACACACACGCGCGCACACACACACACACACACACACACACACACACACACACACACACACACACACACACACACACACAGTCTGAACTCATAATCAAAATACCTCCAGGGGAGGCACCCTTGCACCCTTGAATGGAGCTCAATACCTCTTTCTTTTCAGAGTCAGTCTGTGCACTTTTATAGATTTAATGGAAATGCACAGTGTGAAGATTGTCTGCTCAAAGGCTGCTGCGATGCACGCTCTTTCAGGTTTCCATGCTTTTAAGATTTGCTTCTGAAACCAGGGCTCTTCTACATCTTCTTCTTATGCTTCAGATGTTCACTCAGATCGCTCTTCAAAGAAGGATATCTGCAACCCGTTTCTCAGTACTGTAGTTAAGGTGTTCCTCTAATGATGTTAGTGCGTACTGTGTAGGAGCGAGCATCTCCAAGCTAGAATTGTTTAATTTTTTTTTATTTTTTTAGACATTTAGAATTAATCTGTGTATGTTCAGAAGATTTAAAAAAAAATGTTGACATTTTCCATAGACAGCTAGTGTAAATTGCACAAAAACATGGCACACATCTCAATTTAGCATATATATAAATGCAATCTGTAGTTTTAGAAGAAATACAATTAGATAATGTACAATAAAGAAGAAAAAAGGACAATACATGTCATGGATACATAGACTCAATCCCACGATGCCTGAAGGTTTAAATAGAAAGGAATAGTAGATTGTTACATCATTAACTATGTCGCAAATGACATCACAATCACATTAATAGATTAAAATAGAAATAGGTGAGTGTAGTTACCATGGCATCAAAAGCCTATAAGTACCTCCAGTGTTTGTTTTCAAACACACTTTCCCTTGACAAAGATATATGTTAAAAATGTTAAGAAAGATACAAGAGAGGAGATCATGGTAATAGAAATTGATTTTTAATTTTCTTTTATCATATACCAGTGGAATTAACAAAAGGAAAAGCAGTGAGTCTGGTGTGGATGTGGTTTTCTGTTCTGTGTATAAACCTGCCCTGGAGGAAGACTGCGATATTGCAAAGCTGCTCCATCAGCATTGGAGGCACGTTTCCTGAGCCACTCGCTCTCCTCCTCTCTCTTTCTGTTCCTGGGAGTGTAGCGGGCTGGGAAAGATTAATGTTTCTCAACGGCGGGGCGTGAAATTAAATCTGTGTACCTTTAGCCAGGCACGCTGATGGTCTCTTTTGGTTGGGCAGGGACATATTTTAAGTTGTCTTTTTGGCTCCCTCGTTTGTCACATGACGGGTGCATTATACCTCCTATTAAGGGCTCCATTTAGGCCATATAGGTCATAAGATATACAGGGTGGTTTAGAAAAAATCACTCAGACACTTTACATTGATGCTGTGGAGAAAGCAAAAAAGGCCGACCAATGAACGTGGACAGGTGGAAGCGACCAACACTAAACTACAAGATTCCAGCAATACCAGCCCCTGCCACTGAGGGCACTGTAGCCTACACTAATAGGTCTAATTACTTGAATTGCTTGCTAAGGCCACAGCCATTAAGATCTCATTGAAAAAAGTAGATTGTGCACAACACCTTGTTTCTCAAAATGGCAAAGTGATTGTACAGCCAGATCTGTAGAACAAACTACAATGGTATACTGAAACTAATAAACTCATTCAGCATGTTTGCACACACTGCCAATTGATGTGTTAGCAAGTTTCCATTTATTGATTCCAGTATTCAAAAGTTGCACACATACAGCTCAAGCATTATCGTTAGACACAACAATGTAGCACCTAGTTATGAACAGAAGTCAGATAGTGATCAATTACCTAATGTTCTGGGAGGAAACTCAGGTACGGAGATAGTCTGTCATCGGTAGAGGATTCAGGTAGCTTCTTCTCACTAGCACTAATGAGTGCCTGTCTTATATATCTTGCCTAAATGTGTGTGTGTGAAGTTGAACTTTGCTTGCTCTCTGTTTTCTTAACAAAATCTCAACAATATGAATATATGTTTTATTAATAATAATAATAATAATAATAATAATAATAATAATAATAATAATAATAATAATAATAATAATAATAGAGTTCACTACAACTGATTTCAGGCCAAACTCAATGCAATATTATCTCACATGAAAAAAATGTCAGTGTGTGTGTATTGATACAGTATGTGTATCTATATCTTGCTGCTTGCTCATGCTGTATATTTGCTCCAAGCAAGTATAAAATATCATGTACCATTCTATAACATATACAAAGAGGTTACATAATGTGATGCTTCATATATGAAACCCCTCATTAAGGTTCTATTGGATGAAATGGTTCTATGCAGAACCCATTAAGCTGGCCTTGTATGAATGGTTCTATATTGGACATAAACACAACAAAGGTTGCCAAAGGAACCACCCAGTTCCATATAGAACGCCCAGGAAAGGAACCCTCTTTACAAGAGCGTAGACGCATGGCAGCCAAGATTTTAATGAGTACGGCAGAAAATGTTGACCTGTGACTAGACTGCATAAAAAAAGAGTCTTCTTTTTAAATTGAATGGATTCATTATTTTGTAGAACAACTAATTAAGAGGAGGGAAAGACTGACTGTGATTGATTAATAGATTAATCATCGGCCCTGTGTTTTACAGGCGCTGTGATTCAAATGCTCAACGAAACTCTTGCAAACCCACACTTACACCGTCGTGTTGTCTTTCCCCCTCTTGAAGAATAAACATACAGTAAATGCCAACTGCCATGCTATATGAAAGGAGGCCATGCATTAGACACACATATGGTACTGTCAATCAATGTATTACATAGTCCTCTAATCTCACATCTGCATTGCAAATCACTATGAAGGGGTACAGTAGGATTGCAGCCCCCTCCCTCTAAATAAAGCCCTTCTAATTTACAAAGCAGCTGGAGCAGCAGATTTATATATTGAAGAAGATGGCACAGGTACTAAGTTAGCTTCATTATATTAGTATTTAAAAAACAAACAATGATGGACAATTTATATTACAATCACATATTTATACAAGTATGTAAATTGAATGTAACTGATTTTAAAATTCTGCCGGATTTGCTCTACACTACACTGTGCTGTATGTTTCTGTCCTGTTCATCCTGCCTGCCATTTGTAGTGCAAATGCGTCTGTTTAGATCCTGGAGGGTTCTTGTAAGATTGAACGATGTTGAGACAGCACTCACAGCTTTGATAGTTACAAAGTGCACACGCATCCCGTTATTGGCAATTCTGCAGAACAGGAGCTTTTGGAGTAATCAGTCTTTGTTAAGCCCCACAAGAGCAGGAGTGGAGGAACTAACAAAGACGGATTCAGCCTGCGAGTCGGTCAGTTAACAAGCTGATGCTGAGTGAGATGAGCTGGACTCGAAGGAACGTGACTTCTCTCAAAGCTGACGGGTACAGCTTTGCTCTGCCAGGGAAAAATGCTGCTTTGAAAAAACGGTTCTGTTGAGGACAGACTAATAATGGAAAAAATCCTTGCATTCTCTAAAATGTTATATACAGCTGTAGTCTATTGTTAATGGCTCAAATAAATGCATAAATAAATATAATAAATATTGAGTGGCCATTTGATAACAGCCTTGGAACAACTCAAAGTTCATCTCTTTCTGATCTCAAGGAACGAATTGAAATATACAGAGTTAGTAGTTCTTGGAGAAAGGAAGGCCCTAATCCAGAACATATAAGAACAAGGTGTCTCAATGGATGCACTGCATTGTTTTAGAATGCAACAATGATTTAGAAATATATGGCATTCATTCTGCCTTCCTGAGTAATGAAGGGGCCCAGGGTATACCAGGAGAACATGCCCCACACCAGGGCAATGCCAAATCCAAATCGGACAGAGAGATAGATCCTAATGAAGTGGTCAAGCAGTCTAAGTGAAGGTGACATTAGTAAGCTACTTGACATGCAGACTCTTGCACCAGGTTTAGCATCTAGCCTACTGACAAACGGTGGAGTGTAGAGAAAGGGTAGGCTTAAAAGTCTTAAGGCTAATTCTAAGAAATGGGCCTCTTCTTCAAAGATTAATCAATATCCATCCATGTGCTGTATCCTTGGAAAAGCACACAGTAAAAAAAAAACATGCATAATAAGGTATTTATAGAGTATATAAAAAAAAACTTTGGCCCATGAATAGCAACCATTCATTTCAGCAGAATAAATGAATGTAAATTCAAAACCATTTGCAAAGAATGTTCTCTATTTTGTAATCATGTAAGTGCTTTCCTTTGTTCTGTGCATCAGACACCTCTCCATTTCTGATTGCCTGTGTTTGCCTCTGCAACTAATGTATTTTAAATCCTTATATAAAATAGATCTAACCTGTTTACCCTGCAAAGGAGATCAAACAATAGGTGCATCGCTGCACACCTAGAATGGAAAAGAAAAGAGCCTGTGTAAGCACTGCCACTGATCCCTCACACAGATCACCTGCACATTGAGTTTCCAGTGATTGTTATTCATGTTTACAAACTTACATCTCCAGAGAACTGGCTTCATAAGAGCTCTAAATGAGCTATACTTATAATCGCCTAACGCAGTTTAGAATAAATCACAGCATGCATTTATTCATGGGAACACACAAAACAAAGCTAACCTCGAAAAGCTTGGGAGCTGTATTAGAATAATATTACCATTTCTGCTGGCATATCTGAGAGCTGCCGCTACTCTGCATTACATCACATATAAAAGGAAGAACTAAAGAGTATCACCAGTTGCTCAGTTGAAGCTTGCCTTATCCAGTTGAACTTCAGAGAAAGTGTATTAAAGTGTTGCAAGTGCCAGAAGAATTCAGTAAAACAGTAAATTTGCAGATAGCTGTCAATGGAACGCAGAAATTAAATGTTCTGTACTTTAAGCTTTATTAGAGAACCATTTAAATATATATATATATAAAATTACAAACTCAATAACGTCTAAAGCATCTGGTGTTACAGCACTAGATATAATTTCAGTCAAGTGTCTGAAGCCAAAAGTGATGGCACTTAACAAAAGGCTAGATCCGTTATCTAGGAAGTAATGCATGCTGTCAAGGGGATCAATGCTTTTATGAAACCATGAACCAGGAGGTCGTCTACATTAGAATAGGAGCCTCACTAACCAGTTTACTGACTTTCCTAGAAACGGAACCACAACAACATCTTAAAGCCCTCTTGCTACGGTCAAACCCCTCTATCTCCCCAAACCCCACGTCCACTGTTTGGTTTTGTGGTTAAGGGATTTACAACGGCATGGGCAAACTAAACTGACACAGTGGCAGGCAGTGCAGATGCAGAAGCTGCTCCGTCTCTCCCTTTCTCTGGAGAGGCTGCTGTTAGCGTGTGGATCACATGCTGCTGAGGCCCCAGCTGCTCCCTGGGAAATCAACGGATTTCTTTCTGTACAGTAGAGGCTGAGGAGATTAGAACTGATACTTCAGAAATCAAAATCCCATTGAATATAATCCGCCCTTTGCCACCCCCTCCTACCCCCCCAACTCACCCGACTCAATGACTAGAAGCCACAAGGAAGGAATCAATTCCAGCTGACCTACCTACTTAATCAAAACCCAAACAGCCTTCCTGAGAGTAATGCACAGAGAGAGACTAACCAGCAAAGGACTTTGCCACCTTTATGGAAATGTCACAGCAGGGTTGTATACAGAGACAGGCAAGCAGAGCGACTGAAAGATGGATGGACAGTTACAAAGGAAGGATAACAGCGACACAGTAGACAAGTAGAGAGATATGCAGACAAGCACACACATAGATAGATAGAATGACATACAGATAGAATGAAATATCGATAGAATGACATAGTGTGCATTGTATTTTTTTTTTTATTAGATAGATAGATAGATAGATAGTGACAGGACAGAGGCTGGGCACGAACTAGTGACCATACGCACACAGTGTCTTAACCACTGTGCAAAAGAACCATGACCATCTGTATTTGTGTGCTCTAGAGCTTTTAACTGCGCAATGATAACAGGAGCTGTGAAAATGGTCCTGGATATGGTAACAACACCTCTTAGGAGTTAATAATAGCAATCAATAGGAAATAATGTGTTAGTTCACACATAAGTATGTAAGCAGCTGCAAACACTACCTCCTCTCTCCCTTCTTCCCCAAACTGCTCAGTTTATATTCAAGGGGAAGCAACGCTTAATCAAACCTGACTGCTTGTATATTGCAGTGGGAGAAAATGTTTCCAAACGTTCATTAATTCTTGTACGATTTCCGGTAATGTGGGTTTCACACGAGGAGCAGAGAGCAATCAATCGACAGGAACGATGCACTAGAGACTGCAAAAACAAAAAGAACAAGACCAGCCATCTCAGAGCGATTGCACAGCACCGGCACGGTGTCAGAATGTTATTAAGGTTTCTCTGAGTTAATTTGGTCCCAGATGTAATAAGGAGGTGTTTTTTTTTTTCATTTTATAGCTGTGCAGCCGAGCAAGGATTTATTTCAGCTATATCTTGGAAACTACAGGTTCCAGCACAGTGCTGGGACACAGTCTTTATTTGGGTGCTTTCTGTTTTTATTTGTCCATGTTTGAAAGTCAAAGGCTTTTAATCAATGCAATGCAAGATGCTGCTGTTGTCACAGGAGACAAGTGCTTGTGCAGTATGTGGTGCTGCTTGTGTCCAGAGTAACTCACAATGCTTGCAATCTCACATGCTTTACCAATGTTAATACTGCCCTATGCATTATAATACATAGCTCTATAAATCCCCCAGACTGATACAGATATTTAGATCCATCACCATCCACAATATGGAGTTGTATGTTTATATGAATCTAGCCCTAAGGGAGGGGATTTAATACAAACATACTGCAGCTGTGGAATTCGTTCTCTATGGCGACATCAAACTACATTTACAAGTGACACGCCATAGGTCTAGAAGTTTGATTGAATAGCGCCATGGAACAGAGCTGTCATTTTAGATTGAATCCCATGCTTGCTGTTTCAGCAGTGCACATGTCTGAATGCAAATACAAATTGTACAGGACTGTATAATGTAACGGTAGTTTTTTTTTTCTTTATATCCTAAAGAGAAGAGACAGCACACAATAAAGGGAGGCTGTAGATCTTGAGCGTGAGTTTTATGTACAGTTGACAGAGGTGTATTTTCTGGTTTCATCTACTACTCCTAATGATGTAAGACTCACGGTCTCAGCGGTAATAAAGATCAATTATTTTCTTCACTGCAACAATAACACCCCGACACACACCTTCAGTTTTCTCTCCTAATTTATTCCCTACTGCGCTATTTTTTTTCTTTTTAAATATTCTGTACTATTACCTTTCCATAATTGTTCCTCCAGCTACACACATGTGATTTCCCCTGGCATGTTGCTGGGCAATAACTTTATTGCTGTTATTGCAGTAATAATGTGATCATCGCTAAGCTCTCTTTTTGGGAAACTCACTCAGAAGCGGCAGCATGTTTATAGCTGACCTCTGCGTGTGAGTTCACGGATTTCTTACAGGAAGCCCAGCTGGTACATGTGCCCCTTAGCCAGGTCACCACTGAAAATTAGAACTTGTCTATTTAAATAAAGAATTGATTGGTTGAGATTAAACCCCAACCCCAGTTTACAGCAATCAGATCCTTTTAAACATTGAAGTTTACAGTATAACGGGACATGCTCTTCAACCAGCATCACAGTCTCTTTAACCAGCAGAACCAGTTGAAACCAGCTCAGCTACCAGCTGTGACCATGATAAGCCAGCAGTGGCCATTGCAGGACTGTACGGTAGATGCCAGTGAATAAAGAAAGTGCTATACATGCCCTCAAGGCACAGCATTTGAACTTTGCAAAGAAAAGCATTTTTTTAATGAGGTTCTGGAGAGTCACTGGCAGCAGTCAGAGACACATGACAAAGCCCCAGTGTTGTGGTGCATGGAGACTGGTATCCTAGCTGCTTGGTGTGCCCTTTATTCCAGGAAAGCCTCCTTGGCAGGAAATGTAAACTTGAGTCTGAAA
The DNA here is from genome assembly GCA_030684275.1 of Acipenser oxyrinchus oxyrinchus. Taxonomy (NCBI): domain Eukaryota; kingdom Metazoa; phylum Chordata; class Actinopteri; order Acipenseriformes; family Acipenseridae; genus Acipenser; species Acipenser oxyrinchus. The sequence goes on along the minus strand of CM060291.1, from coordinate 3,623,434 downwards.
CCTCTGTTCTTCTCCCATCTCAAGCTGCAACAGCTCCATTAGTGCAGATAGCTCTCACATTAATTAAAACTAAATGCACAGGTCCTGATCCGGGGGAAATTGAAAGCATATTTATCAGATACCATAGGCGGCTCTTAAATTGGCAATGCAGAACTTGTTAATTGGAATTTGCTAATGGGCTTGCATGTTTTGTTAAATCACATAATAGGAGGTAAACAGTTTCTCATAAGAGAGCTCTGCGCTAATTACCGGAGACTACTTTTACCGGAGATTATTTTTTTTTTAGTGTCATTGTCTGGTTTAATTTTAACAACCCTCATGCAACATTTTAGTGAGGCAATACATTTGTTTGGCTGCTATAGCAAGTCGAAAGCCGTTTTAAGAAGCCGAATCATTGGGCTATGTATAAAGGAAGCAGGCTTTATTATTCCTTTCATAATGACGCTTGCCATCTAGACCTGCTTTTTATGTTCAAATAAATGCCTCAGTACAGCTCAGTGGATGGAATGATCAGTATCAATGTTCCACTTGGGGTCTGTGTCTTCCTGCATTCTAGAATAGTCCAGCATTCTATATTATCTAGGCATTCTACATAAATTCAACATTCTGTATTAATACTGCATTCTATGCTAGTATTATCCAGCTGTTGGACAATACACACACTACTGGCTGTAGCCGCCTGAGCACTTACTAGTTACTCAAGCGGGTTGCTTACTAAAGTCTGGACCCAGCTTTATATATGCATAGTTGTATGTGTGGCTTGTATTTAAAAAGCCAGCTGTGGTGTCTTTGCTGCTTTATTTATTTATTTTTAATTTCTACTCCAGATCTCAGATAGATTAGACAGAAATGGTTTGAAAGTGACAGGACTCGCGCTACAGTGGTTCCACTGATTGCTGTTGATCTGAAACACGTTTATTTATTCCTTTATACATTATTAATTTAACATTATTTTCACAAGCAAATGTCAGCCGAGATTAAAAATAAATAAGCACAGCTTTTATTGTCAGCTGGGGGCTGTCACCAGACATGCACATCAAAGTCAGCCATAGGGAATTGCAATCGCCACTTTAATGTATACAAAACAGGATGAATGATTCCAGCAATTGCTGCAAAAAAAATAAATAAATGAATAAATAAATAAAATAAGGAGAACTTTGCCCTGTCTAATAAAACAATTGTATATATTCAATTATTCAATTATTTTCTGTTTTATATTTGGAACTAATTTAGAACAATTTGTAGATTTTATTTTTCACTTTGACATTATGGACTTGTTTTGTGTTGATCAGTGGCAAAAACTCCTAATTAAATCCAATTTGATTCCGTGTTGTCACACAATAAAATGTGGAAAAGGCCAGGGGGGGGGTGAATACTTTTGAGAGCCACTGTATTTGAGCATGGTGTGTCTAAAAATGACTTTTATTCACAAGTAAGAATCAATTCCACTTGTTTTCATACTTTTGGAAAAACCAATGCTGCTTGAACACCTGGAATCACATGTGGTTTGAATGGGTTGACCGTGGAATGAAATTAGTAACCAATAGCTCATGCCAAATAACAACCCTAATTTAGCTAGCAGACACTTTGCATGAAGAACACAGTGGAACAGAATCGAATCTGAATTTTGATATCGCTTTGATTTGAGCAGTGGTCTAAATAGCTCTCATTATCTTTAGTGCTCTTGGCAAGCAGTTGTATGTCTTCTTAATAATGGGTTCTTATGCCAAAAGACAAAGAGACCAATCAGCAAGCTCTGTGCCTGCACAATGCCCCATCAGCATCAAAATGATTGTAGTTCTGCAGTTGTACCAACAGGTGGCACTAAAAAGTAGCTGAACAACTCTCCTGGTTGCCGTTAGAGCAGGGACTGAGCTTAAAGTGAGTCACAGCTTTGAGACACACACACGCACACACACATACACTAGAGGCCTGATTCTGATATTATTTAGTAAGACCAGTTCTGACTCAGCAGTTTTACAGTAAATTAAACTTGCAATGTACTGCTGTAACTTCCCATAACTACGCCAACACAAAATAGTTTAAATGGGTTTAAAAAAATGTTAAAAAAATGTAACCCTACAGCTATGGCCAAAAGTTTTGCATCACCTAGAATTTTAGGATTAAGACATCATTATATATATATATATATATATATATATATATATATATATATATATATATATATATATATATATATATTGTATATATATATGAACATCATGTAATCAAAGAAACTACACAATTATCTCACAGAAGTCTACTGAACAGTAGTACAGTATTTCATGTTAGTTTTTCGTTCAGTATATGGAAAACTGTAAAGCAGTATGTAATTCAATATGTTAACATAACATTATTCAGCAGGTTTCATGCGACTTTATGAAGCAGAATGTGTTAATTCTATAGGGTGATGCAAAACTTGTAACCTAAAGTTAAAAAAACTTGTAACCTAAAGTCTTACCAAAATCTCCTACACTGCATTTTTGTCTTTATTAGCAGGTAAAATGGTTTATTCCAAGCAGCTGTTATTTACTTCCAGCACTGTTTAGGTAAATTGAACAGTCCCTGGCATGTTGCCTGAAAACATGTCAATGTATGGTTAAATCGTACAGGACTGTAAACATAGAAAAGTAACATTCACAGAGAAGTTTGAAAGCCCCAGATCCGGATAGAAGTTGCAAAGTGTTCCCTATGAAGAGACGGGGACTGGTGATCCTGTGCAGATAACTGCTGAGGGCTTCCTCTGCCAAAAGAGACAAGCCCCTGCAGACCGTCTCCGCGGCGCTCCGACTTCTGGATGCAGCACCTTCTTTCTGTCTAGGCTGGCCTGCATTGTGAGAGGGAGGGTTTAAAACATCAGCTTACTGGTAACAAGTCTCAACTGTTGCAGCTGCAAACACCCTTTTTTTGGAACAGCAAAATCATCTTTTGTTATATTCAAATTTCACTGGTGAATCACATGGAAATGTATCTCAGAGACACAAGGGGAGGGGAGGAATGGGTATTTGGTGTTCTTCCTGAGAGTTCATGCAGTAGTCTGACTATGCAAAATGCTAGGGAAGTGGTATTGGCTGTGAAGCCCCTATAATAGGGTAGAAATGAGACCCTCATGTAAGACAGGCGTGTCTTCTAGAAGAGATGCATGCATTTCACGTGATCTATAGAAACTGCCCAATAATTAAAGATACATAGGAAGCAATCATCCCAAAAACTCTCACATTATAGTAAAAATGAACCTGCTTTTTAAGTGCATTTTTAAAAAGTTAGTTTCTTCAGCAGTACCTCAAAAGCATGACAAGCTCACTATAAACCACTTCATTTCTAACTGTGCTTCAGCTGCCCTAAATTGCTTTTAATCAGTTCGTATGGATGAGTTTGATTAAATGGACATGCTGACAGCACCCGGCTGTCATTAAAGGTAAGTGTTTAATCTCATCTGACGTTGCTTTATTAAAATAACTTTAAACACAGACATTAATAGATGGGGCTAACACGCTTCAGAGCAGTACGGAAATCAGTACTGGCAAATGACTGACTTTGATGTGGACGTGGCTGCTACTCATCAGCTGTCACCAAGAAGGAGCTGTTTGATCTAAGCTAACGCTTGTTAGAAAACATTCAAATGAATACGTGAATGAATGAATAAATAAATGCATTTTAGATCAACATGAATCTGTTTCACCACTGTAGCGTGCGTCACTTCCATATGTTTTCTGGCTGCTGAAGTATATGCAGTTTGATCCCATGTGGGTGACAGCATGACGGGGGAAATCAATGACATAATTGTACATTGCTGCATGTGCGTCTGTTTGGGTCAGGGTTATCAATCGAGGTAGCAGGAAAACACGTTAACCACAACTGGAGTGTAGGAAGTTAATTGGCAGTTCAGCAGCAGGCTACTCCAGTAGCAATCCCCTAGTTGATTAAAAATCCAGCACTGCAGAAACAGCCCTTTAAAAGTTTACTGTTTACTGTAGTAAAATCTTAGCAAAGTACAGTACAATTATAGTGAAAGCGTGGCAGAGCACAAGCAAGCATGGCAAATCAGTGGCAATTATTGAAAACATGTGTTGTAAACTGCTACATTTTTTTACATGTTACTGTGGTTAATTTTTATAAGGGAAATGCATGCAGTACTTGTAGTTTCGACAAACACACTTCAGCTGTACTGACACACAGGAAAGGGTGTTAAAAACATGAAGTAAATGTAAAGAAAAAGGGTTTTAGAACTTCTGGCTAACAAGCAGGAGGCGTTGGCCACTGGAAAATTCCACCCCAGAATTCTGAATCATTGTGTTCTGTGATACTATTAGCATGTGGAATGCCTTTCCAAACATACTGCACACAGGATTCCAGAGAAGAGGAAGGAATAGAACATGTTGCATCCTGCAGGCATTCCGGAGGTTTAGGCAAGTCTGTGCCGTCTTTGGAACGGATGACAGTACACTCCTTTGCTCCATAACAATCCCTTAAAAAATATATATATTACATTTGTTATTTTATTGTATTTATTTATTTGCTGTGAGTTTTAGTTCTTGTGCATGCTGGCATATTCTTCAGACACTTCATAGAGCAAAGTACTGTACTAATTATACACTGTGTACTGTACTAATTATAATGATAATAATAATAAAACCCCACATACCTAGTCATGCATCTCACAAGGCAGTCTTGGTGGGCACATTCTTAACCTGTCCTCTATTTTAATGTTACATTAACATGGAAGTATCTGTATTACAGTATACACTTTTATTCTGATGCCTCTCTGCTGATGATTGCATTTAATAAATAGATACATAAATGCATGTTATGTCAGTTTGTACAGTACTTTGTACTTTGAGATTGAGAATTAACACACAAGTGATTGCAATTACTCAGTTCCATTGCGCTTAAACTGAAGCCCCTGTGCACCAGCTAAATTGCAGTTTTGCTTTTGTTGGTATTGATTACTGCAGTTTACCAGCTACTGCTGGCCTGCATCTATCTATCATGCTCTTCCATGCCATCCCTTCCTCTTTCTTTTCTTGGATAGAAATAATCCCTTCTATTTTAAGAGAGTGCTCCATTAGATAATCCATTATCTACTGTTAGAGTATGAAACAAACTTCCACTCCAAGTGAGGGAGCCTTTCTTGTTTACTGTATAAATAAAGAATACTTTCAAATATATTAATCAGGATATCTCATTTGTAAATCTCAACTGGGGCATATACTTTACATAGATATATTTATATATATTTATAGATATGCATTCATACAGACATGCATACAGATGTGATCAAGTTTGCAGTCAGTTAGAGGTACAGTAGATATAGATGGGGAGAGATTTATGGTAATCTATTTACAGTATGTTATAATGAGCATGCAGCAGTTTGGTGTATCTTTCAATGTGGTACAGTAGTTCATCAAAGGTATCCCTATTAAACAAAGCTATAGGGTTCAAACTGTAGTTTTATAATTGGAGTTGCCACTGCACCAAAAAAAACTACACAGTTCTATTTAACTTTAAGAATCTTGAAGGCGTTTGTTGAAAACTGACCCAGTTTTAAAAACGCAAATTAAAAATGAAGGGGGAAACAAAAGCAAAAATAAAGTGCTCCACCCTGGATTTTGGTAGATGATGATGATGATGATGATGATGATGATGATGATGATGATGATGATGATGATGATGATGATGAAAGTGTGCTTCGATTCTGTAAGCACATGTGTCTGTGTGTGTGTCTGTAACTGCAAAACGTTTTAGATTGACTATCCCCCAGAGCAAAAACTAGGACTTTATGAACAACAGAAACGAGTCGAATCTGAAGCTCAGCAATCTGTGGAAGAAAAATGACACCAGCCCTCCTGCCTCAGGCAGATGCACTATCAAAGTGTATCTCTTCTTTTTTAATATGGGATTTTTTTATTAAATTTTTTTGCTTGTTATTTGTCTCAGTCGGTAGGTTTTACACAAAATAAAATAATAAACTCTTTCACCAGCATGGGAAAGGCTGTCTAATCTATCTTGATGATACGTAGCAAAGCCTGTGTGTAGGACATTGTAGAGTTGTGCTCTCATTAACCATTAAACACCGACTTTACAAAAGGACACAACCTTCATCGGTCTAAACTACTTTACTAATATACCAATACAGCTTACTTAGGGAGTCAAGTCAAGTACGTACACATGGCAATGCCATTAGAGCTCAATTCTGTAACTATGGTACAGTACAAAACCTTTTATATGTGCAGTAATTTGGTACCATAGAACATTGTAGATTTACCCAACTAGTTTTGTATTGAATTGTGAACATAATTAGAATCAAACCCAGACTATATGTGCTGTTGGGCAAATTTCCCCAAACTAACCTCCTTATGCCTTTTAGCATATTGGTCTGACACCACAGTGCTCCTTAAAGAGCAACCAAGCCCTGAGTGAGATGCATCTTTGCCAGAGAATGAGCACTTGATTCTGTCACAGAGCTTATGAACAAGACATTGCAGGAATGCACTGCAAAGTCAACAAACGAATGCAAGTAGTTCAGTACCTGGAGTGTGTTCAGTGTCTCTCGGAGGCATATCAACTACAGTGACGCGGTTATATTGGATTAGATGATGAGTGGAATCTCTGCACCATGCCTGCTCATTGGCATTCCTGTTCTCCTGCTTAATACAATGCACTTTCAATAAACAAATGTCACCAAGGGTCCCATTTACAGCACAGCACAGCCTGTCACGGAATGACTGATTCCGTTGAAGTCAGACTCAGAGTGGAAGCAGCACATAATTGACTTTTTTAAAACCTAGGACATTAAAAAAAGAAGCTAACAAGACACATTAGCCACATCACAGCTATAAATCCACTGTATGTGTCAGCTCATTAAGTCATTAATTGCCTGTTTTTCAAGAACTACGAAATCTTCTGGAGTCTAAAACTTTGATTTTAAACTGCAGATCCCTGTTAACACTCCAGGTAGGCCAGAGTACTCTCTCTATAAATTTTGCATTGAGGGCATGTTACCACAGATTTGCATCCCCCTTTGATATGCCGTGGCCTGGGGCATTATCTAGCCGTGAGATCACATGATCGGCAAAGGTTAAGCAGGATTGTCTGACAGTGTGTTTACACTTACAACACAGACCTGAGCTGGCAGGTTGGATCAGATTAAAAGATTCTTATCATTTGAGCCACTCCGTTTACACTTGGGCACAGACTTGAACTGGCTTCGGCCCTGTTGGCGCACACTTAGCCCCTGAACTGTCGTGCATGTCTGATGACTGTTTATTTTCTTACCCATTAAAAAGATACTTTTGCTATTTAACAAAAGTGAAACTCATTCATTTAATAGCCACAAATAAATATCTGCCACTTTAAATTGTGTACGTTGTCCCCCACCCAGAACTTAAGTTTATTCACCATATACTAACAACTCATTACAGTACTACCGAATCGATGATACAATGAAATAAATAAAGCCTTTCATAAATCAAAAGATTTCCTTCTAGGGGGCTGTAACAGGGCAAGCAGCCCTGTACATTGTTTTGTTTATTTTAGTTTAGAACGCTGGGTCCCCCTCCGCCCCTGTGTTATTTTGTATTGGTTTATTATGATTTAGTATTTAAATGTATGACGGTGAAGCGCCGTATGTTATTGTTTTGTATTAGGTAGCATGGCCGATTGTTTGTTTTGTTTAGCGTGGATGGGTAGCCCCATCCACAACATAATTAAACTTGTGCAGAAGGTGGCCATCTCCCGAATTAATTAAGTGATTAATTTGGTTGCTAATCGGGAGATGGACACCGGAATATAAAAAGCCTGCAGCTCTCCAGCTCGAGGTGGTGGGAGTTCAGAGAAGGAACGAGAGCGGAGAGAGTGAGAGTGGAGAGGAACTTGATTTGAGAGAACATAGGAACAGTGAAGGCAATCTGCCCAGCCTGACCTTTGTTTATGTATTTTTGTGTTCGTGATTTTGTTATGTTCAGACCTTTTATTTTCGCTCTGTGAGCACAGTTTATTTTTGGTTTAAATATTTTATTTATTTTTGTTTGCTTAATAAAAACAGCAAACGCCACTTGAACTGCAGTACTTGGTGTCAGTTTTTGTTCCTGCTTCTGCCGTGACGTCACCGCCCAGTCACCCTGTCACAGGGGCAAATACAGTGCTTTGTTTAAAAGTAAAGTGCTTTTGAACAGGAAGCTAATGCTTATACATATATTCACATCACATCACTATATAATATTTCTGACAATTAAGTTTTCTGGCAACTAGGCTTATTTCACATTTGTCCCACATAATCCCACACCTTTAAATGTCTTGTTACATTATAGCACAAATATAAAAGTCTGTCTGTATTTTGGAATCCTCTGAGCCTCTGTCTCTCTCGGCCAAAAATATTATTTGGTTCTGTTGTCCAAGCAACTGTCACAACTTCCTGTTGTCTGTGCCTGTTTGCCGCTGACAGTGGGGGCTTTGCCCACGAGTATACATGGCAATCGTGAGCCGCTGCGTTCACAGTAGAACAAAAAAAGACCAAAGCCGCTTATAGGACAGCTGGACCTGGGTGGCTGCGTTTATACTACAAAAAAAAAGACCTAAGCAGCCTCAAAGCTAGTTTAAAAGTGGCTAGTGTAAACGAGGTATGTGAGCACTGATCCAACAATTCATCTTTCTTTTTTTTTTTTTACAGCTCCATCAGCAGCTCCTAAGATTCTCATAGAATATAAAATATAAACATTAAATGAAACTAACCTATGCAACCAAATTGCAATCATTGTTTCACGTGACAGTGACTCTTGTGATAAGTCTTTTTAAGAATGGCTGATGTTATTCCATTTGAAAGCCTGTGATGTGAGAAAAAAAAAAAAAAAAACTCTCCAAGTGACTTTAGGGTGTGATTAGTCTGTGTCTGGTGTGAATGAATCTTTGTGGTTGAATCACGGAGAAACTCCTGTACCCTGTTGACATAGATACATACATACAGATACAATCTGCATAGCCAAAAAAAAAAAAAATAATCAAGACAATAAGACCTGAGGCTGTTATGCAATCTCAATCCACTATCTCAACAAAACCAACATTCAGAAGAAAATACCCTTTAAGGCACAACCTGTTTATTTATATATATCGCTATCTCTTTATTATTGCTGGAATTACAACACTTCAACCGCACGTCCATAAATTGATTGTGTTTCAATTCTACCTTCATTGATTTGCGTAGTGTTAATATATTGCTGCAATAAAATAGAATCTAAAACAGGAAACTAAAATACCTTCATCTTTAAAACTGCATATCCAAGGGGGAAGCATGGTTCAAACATGAAGGCGTTGAAGCATAAACGGAACAAATTATAGGATACCTTTAGATTCTTTTATTCAGCAAACAGATTAAAAATGGCAGGAACAAGGTCGCCAAGAAAATCACCCAAATACATTTAAAAAAAACGAGATTTCAAACGGTTAAACAAGGTTCACATTCATGGGAATCATTTACTTTGTAAAGTGCAAATGTAACAACGCTGCTACCCAGTGACTAGAGGGATATACATTTTTACAGAACACAGTCAAGCAGTAATAATACAAACTAAATACAGCGGTCTAAGCACACACAATGTCTGTACAGGGGAGGGAACATACAGACAGAGACAGAGAGACAGAGAGAAAGTAGCCACAACAAGTTGTAATAATCAGTCCTTCTCTCTCCTTCATTGCAATCTCAGATCTGTAGCTGCAGGCCCAGCCCTGCTACATCACCCACACCCCACGGCCCTCCACCCCCCTGCTCATGATTTATCTCACAGAGCGATCATTAAATGGCAGATGGTGGGAGACTGTTGTATTTTATTGCTCTGCAAAGCTGTCCTGGGGCTAGGCATTTCTCTGCAGTTACCTGTAACCCTGCCTTGAACACCTGGAGTATTACATCATTCACCTTCTATATCTGCTGTAATGAGGAGACGGGGACAGGCAGCCAGGACAATAGAAGGGTGTGGGAAACATTATTACAGACTGTCGTTATGATGTTAGATATATACATTTACAACATTCCCATATATTATTATTTGTTTATTTAGCAGACGCCTTTATCCAAGGCGACTTACAGAGACTCGGGTGTGTGAACTATGCATCAGCTGCAGAGTCACTTACAATTACGTCTCACCCGAAAGACGGAGCACAAGGAGGTGAAGTGACTTGCTCAGGGTCACACAATGAGTCAGTGGCTGAGGTGGGATTTGAACCAGGGACCTCCTGGTTACAAGCCCTTTTCTTTAACGACTGGACCACACAGCCTCCTATATACTGATCTGTGGCCATTACAGTATAGCTTGCTATACAGTACAATACTACCTGGTAAAGGCTCCCCATAGTTAAAGGATAGCAAAGTGTAATAAAGCACAGTGAAAGCATGGTAAAGCATAAAAAAAGCATTGTAAATGACAGACAGGTATGACAAAGTTTTTAAAAAAATGCAAACCATGGTAAACTATGGTAGAAACATGAGAAAACTGCTAAATTACTCTGCACATTTTCATGGTATGTTTTATTATGTTGTTTTACAAATAATAATAATGTGTTTAAAACAACAGAACATTTCTAAACTCAAATTCATGACAGGATAAGCTGTTCGGTGTAAGAACTGTTTTCCCACAGTCTATGGCTGCACGCATGCCTATGATATGAGCTTAATAATTCTCAAAACATTTCCCAACAGCTAACACACTACTTGCATTCGACTATTTTTGCAAACTGATTGATCTCAATTTAGTTTTGTTTTTTTTTGTGAATGGAAAAATATCACATGGATATGTCAGGTGATAATTCTGCAGATAACCACTAATCAACAGTGTCCCCCAATAGACAGTGATGGAAAGTTGTTCAACAGCAGGGTGGTAGCAATTGACTCCTTGCAAATATACACAACTTAACTCTTGCTGTCAACAATCTGTGAGCATTCAGAGGAGTGCGGTGCATGCTTCTTTTTGCTCAATAAATTACACGTGTGATTTGGGAGTAAGATATACACTCTGTATCGAACACTCCTGGAGATCACTAATACCTAGCTTCATGCAGGGCTCCCATGGTTCTCACAGATAAAGGCGTTGGTGAGTTCATTCCTTTGTGATCTAGCAAGCCGGGGCAGATCCAGGCATTCTTTGTGTGTGTGTGTTTCCCGAATAACACCAGACATAAAGACAATAAACAGCGGCAGCAACCAGAAGGTTGAGAGTCATTGAAATTCCAGCACACGGGCTCAGCCAGGCATGTGGCTTCATGCGAGCTGGGTACTGGCAAGGTCTGCTTCTGCAAGTTAACTTGAGTGCCTGAAATGTAGACTAAACCCATGTAGACTAAATGTAGTTATATAATAGCAAATGTGTGCTAAAGAGATTGAATGACAGCAAAGTGTCTGCTTGAGACCTTTCCATTGACCCCCCTCATTGGAAAGGCTTTCTAAATCTACTTCAGTCTGTAAGGCAAATAGGGTTTTTTTCTGCTACTACTTTTAAGAGGCACTAAGTGACACACTGAAGCTTTGTAATAGCTCAAGAAACAAAACAGATTTTTTTCTCCAAAATGTGAATTTACTAAAATGATGGCATTAACGCCATTGCAACTGATATTTAAGACAATTGTATTCCAATTGCAGGTCATCACAACGTATACAGCACACTGAAACTAAGTGTGTGTGTGCACAGTTTATTGTGAACCGTTTATTCAACTAGTGACTACTGTGTGACTGTCTTCTAAGGGTTATAATATCAGAGGAAGTTTGAGAGCATGAAAAGGGTGGAGTCGTGTATTGCATTGTTAGCTCATGCACAGTCTGTTTATATGCACATGCTTGTCGCTGCATGTTTTAGATCCGAAACCGTTTTGGACATTTTTCTTTTTTCTTTCTTCTTTTTATGTGTTTTCCAATTAAATCCACTTTTTTGAGGGGTTTAAACAAAATTTGGACAAAATTTGAGAAAACGGCTCCTCTAAGATATTAACTCCTGAAAAAAACAGCGTCCCGACTTTGTAAAACACCTTTTTACGAACTAAATATGCCTTAAAGAAAGAAAAAAGTGCCAAAATATTTAGTTTGTTGTTGACTTTCACCCTGTGTGGAGTTTTGTCTGACTGGAGTTAGAAATAATAAATCAAAATATAGTGTGAGTCAATGAGAAGTCACCACAAATACAAGAATACAAACATGTGTGTGTGTGTGTACGTGTGTGCGTGTGCGTGTGTGTAAAGGGCATGGCTTAGCACAAGGACAGGAAGCATCTTTTCACATCCAAAAGTCATTTAAAAGAAAATGTTCTTATTCCTAACATAGCACAGAATATACCTGTTCTGAAAAAGAAACAAATTCTCAAGAATCTACATAAAAAAGGATATAATACATGATTACTATACGATTAATCACTGTAAGAAGCAATCAGTCATATAGGACTATACAATACTGTAGCCGTTTTTAAAGGGAAAGCCCAGTTTTGACTCCCTGCTGAAGGTTAGCATGTTCTGCAAAGTGAATCTGAAGGAAATAAAACAGGCAGGAGATGCATGTGTGATCACGTCCAGAGAGAAGCAGTGCAAATTCCCAGAACAGCTTGGCTGCGCTGCTTAGCCGGAGCCTGCAGCAGACACTCTGATGACAACCGAATAAAAAACGAGCTCTTCAGAAAACAAGTTAAGACGTATCCAAGGAAAGCAAGGGAAAGAAATACACTATGTTAAAATTGCTAGTGGTCTAGTCAGTTAGCTTCCTCAATTCCTTGACCCAAATTGATTATTTATATATTTACTCCTCTGAGTCTGTGAAGGGTTGTGCCCAGTTGAGACTAATTCAAGAAGAAATGATTTCACATTACAGTTACAGTACAGTAGATATTTACAAAACAGCACCAAATCAAGAGAGAGCATAGACATTGTCCTCTCCATGGGTTGTTAACCTCCTGTTTGGCCATGTTCACACTGATGAAAGAATTAACCAAAATGTTTGCCAACTTGACTGCATTTATTTTTTTTAAAGTATGTTCCTAACTCAGGAACAGGCACACTGGGAAACTCAAAGGTGGAAACTCATAAAATTGTTTTTGAAGATAATGGGGATGATGGGATAGAAACAGACCAGATTCTATGTCCCGCCAACTGTTATTATAAAGTCATTTAATTACACTCTGCCTAACAGAAAAGCGTAAAATGCAGGTTTCTACAGAGTTCTGGGTGTGACCAGAATAATACTGAAATAATACCACTGAATTCCTTTTACTGCAGAATTACAGAAACGCTTCTTAGCTCAAAGCGAGCCTTCATTTAGAAGCTCATTGGCATTCTGAAAGCACTGATCCCACTAATCCATTAACAGATTGCCCATTCCCTCTCTGTCCGCCATCGTCTCCATTCTCTCTCTGCCTGGACAGGACCGCCTGTCACATTGAAGGATTCCGCTGAGGGTAAGGTTCCAGGCCGCTTAACCTACTGCAGGTTTTCAATGCTGATTCAGGAAAGCTTTTTTGATTCATTGACCTCTGCATTCGCACTGTTCTCAAACTCAGAAGAATTGCTCCAGGTCTTGATCCAAGTCAGATCAATGAGAATACGAACACCAGGTGGACTCAAGTGCTCCAAATTACATTTTAAAAGCAATGTAGGTGATTTGAACTCTGAATAATCACAGTGTTGTTACAGTGCGTGTGTTGACTTTTAACTTAGATTATTCCATAGAAGTGTGAGTCTGTCATTGAAGCCAGCTTGCATTATTGTCCTGAAGAGTGTTTTTAGAATGGTGCAGTACTATTACTACTACTATTAGTTTATTTAGCAGACGCCTTTATCCAAAGCGACTTACAGAGACTAGGGTGTGTGAACTATGCATCAAGCTGCAGAGTCACTTACAACTACGTCTCACCTGAAAGACGGAGCACAAGGAGGTTAAGTGACTTGCTCAGAGTCGCACAGTGAGTGAGCCGGGTTTTGAACCGGGGGCCCCCTGGTTACAAGACTGTTTCTTTAACCACTGGACCACACAGGAAGGTTTGTATAATGGTTACAATTATGAGTGGAGTGGATGAGTGGATTATTCCTAATCCTAAACCTAAATCATTTTCTGATTATCATGTGCCCTTCCTTGCAGAACACAACACCGATAACCCATATCACACAATTACTTGATATGGACTATTTATGAAAATAAAGTAGGTAAAGATTGAATCAATACATTTTAACATTCAGAATGCTATGCCTAAAAATAGCCTGTTTACTGTTTCATCCTCCCTGTGAAACAGACACAATCTATATGCTAAAACACGCTGCATGAATCTGCAGGCAAATAAGAATGAAACATGGTGGAAAATGATGGCACCCTTCATTATTGATTTACTTGGACATAAGAAAGTGTTATGAAGGCCTGTTTCTGAAGAGTATGTGAGTGAGCAGCGAGGAGCATTCCTGGACAAACAAGTTAAGACAAGCAAGGGAAGTGAGGCTTAACATTCCTCTCAGAGCAGCGAGCAGGGTGCGGCTCACAGGAAATCGCTCGCAACAAGGGTGAATCCGAACTCTCTTTATTTCCATTCGTGATTATATCTTTTCTTGGGCTGATGTATTTTAATGTTGTATCATAGGGGTTATCTATGGAAATACACATGCAAGATTTCAATTCTTGGGCACACAATAATTAGAAAACATTTTCAGAGTTTTTCGTAGTTTTTACATTATGCAAACCTTTTTTCTTTTTGCATCCTTTTAAAACATGTTAAGAAAATAATATCAGAAGGGGGCTTTAACAGAAGAAGTAAACCTGTATGTAACACTTTATATTGGATATGGGAACTATTGTAAAAGCACCAGCTTCAAAGTCTGAAACACCTCAATCTCTCTTTTTTTTTTTAATCATTAATAAGTACTATATATTTTAATCTGAGTAATAATATTAGAGTTACTTTCCGCTAAAAAGAAACAAGTTCATCTAGTTACCTTTTCTCTGTTGTACTTACATTAGTACTCTTTTCTTTTATAACCCTTTTATAAATCAGTCTTTCTGAGCTTTGTATTTGAATAAGGCTAGGCACTGAGAACAAAAAAAACAATGATACACTTCAAAAACACAGGACATTTTGAAGTTTAATAGGACGAGATCGATAGGCTTACTTGACTGTACGTGCCACTTCTATGTGCTTGCTTGCTTGCTTACACAGTGGTGGTCACGTGTATTGCATCACTCCATCATTTTTAAGAGTATTGCTTTATCACCATACAGTTCGCTTTTCTATAGACTTTTTTGTTGCTGTTATTGTTTGCTATTCGTGGTTTTATTGAAGTCTAATGTTTGTATGGTATTCTTTTCATAATGCAAAATTATTGAAAGTCAGGAAATATACACTACATTGTTTATATGCCAAAAATGACATGTATTTATACTACAATCATTGTACAAACCTGTTTAACACAGTTAATAAATTCATTACCAGTTGATACAGTATTTAAAAAGTAAACAATAGTCCCAACAACCGTTTTGGAGGACAAGACAAGAGAAAGACATACAGCGAGTAACATGTACCTAGTGATATAACACGCTACTTTTTTTTATTAAGTAATAAGTAAGGACATTATAATATTTTCTCTGAAGACACGAGTAGTGAGTAATAAGTTACTTTTTTTCAGTAACGTGCCCCACTCTGCATATACTGTATAGTCACTAAAATGAACAGAAACGTTAAAGACTTGGAAGACTATTCATTTTGTGCCCCCATCCCAATTCTTTCCCCTGCATGCAAACCTCCTTCTTTCCTCTTACTTGGATCAGAGTAATAGCTAGGGGTTGTGTTCAGTTTCTACCAATGCAATGTTCTGTGATGTTCTTAATGCTGACCCCCACAGAAAATGTGATGTTAGTCCTCAAGCATAAGCTTTGTAAATCTTTTGTTTAGACAATGCCAAGGCTCCTAAAACGGCATGCATTCCTAAACCAGCATGTCTCAACTAATATTGGCGTGCATTGCTGCAGAGAGAAGTATGTCAGAAATCCATTGTTCTATGGTGCACCACTATTCCTGGCTTATGGGTGAAAGTCTTGTATAGAGCACTCATACCATAACTTTGTTTAACCAGTTGAGAATGCATTGAAGAGAAGCTCTCATTTACACTTGTGACAGCTGCTCAAGAAACCTCACAAAGCACATTATTGATGCAGCAGGGCCAACCACACTCTCTAGGAGATAGCAGGCAGGTAAAGTTGCTGTGCCCAGTGTGGTTTTAAATATCTAAGAAGGTGGTTAAATAAATATGGAAAAATAGCAAAACAGACACTTTTGTTTTTTGTCAAGCTCAGCAGGTTTATAGAAGTTTTCTTTAACAAATAACGGTAACAGCAATACATATTGTTTTCTGAAGAGCATTGCTTTGAAAGCAGTGAAACTGTACCTAAAACGATGTTTCAGCACTATATACTGTATGTATCATATTCAGTGTTTTTTTTTTGCCGTTGCTCTGGTAATGGTTCTGCTGAGGTTTCCTCAGGGCATTGCACTGCTATTGCAATATTATCCAGATAGTATTTGCATTTAAAAATGTCCTAAAAACCCTGGAGTTGAATTATAAAGTGTGCCCATGCAAGGGTTAAACAGAGACTGACATTATTCAGATAATAGAGAGAGAGAGAGAGAGAGAGAGAAAAAACAGTCAGCAACATTTTTTTGTTAGCCTACATATCCTAGTGCAACCAATCCTGCTTGAGAAATAGCCCTTTTAAGGCATCTGAAGATTTTGCAATTTTTTTATGCCAAAGGAAATGAGATTGCAGCTGGATGTCCTTTTCTAACTTCTCCAGGCTTAAATAGGAAATGTGAAATGTTGACGAGGTGTGTTATCATTAATAATCCCTCGTGCCCCCAAGCCTGGCTCTGAACAGGGCTGGCTCCCTTCCCTAGCAGCATATGGTTAGGACTGCTAATGCTGGACAGAGCCTAGCGCAGGTACAGCACTGTCAGTTTCTGGATTAGGAACTCTGAGTGTGCAAGATTAGTCAACACACTTTGGTTAGGTTACTGACAGAGAGCTTTATGACTGTCAGTAAAGCCTGTGGCTAGATGCTTATTTGTGCAAGACATGGCGTTGAAAGACTGTTAGGGAGAGCACAGCATTTGGTAGAACATTTTCAAATGGGAATTTTGCCTACAAGAGGTAGCCAAAGAAGAACTATTTACTGATGAAGTTGTGCCACTTGTAATAGAACTACCATAGGGTACTTCCCTATTGACCCCAACCACATGTCTATTGAATCCTATGTAAGCCCACTTGTGCAATTCTGCATTCTCATTTATTCAGGATGTTGTTTCTGCAGGACACAAAGTGGATTACGTAATTCAGTAAATATGACACTGAATTCTGGTTATGAAAGAACTTCGTTAAGGAAAGCTGCTTGCCCAACCATGTCCTCTGATTTCATGGCTGCCAGGTTTCATGGCAGTACCAGAGTCATGTGACCCCTATGAGACACAGCAAATGGGAGATAGGGCGTCCAGTAGTCTTTGGATATGTTTTCTTTTTTAGACTTTTCCGGGGCTGTTGAAACGAAGGCCCTGCAAAAGGCTGTAGTGTTGGAAGTGGAGCCTTCTGTGCAAATCTCTGATGAGATAAGCATAGCAATGTCAAGAGATACAGGAACAGTATGCTTTGCACATCCTTTCATGCTTGCCCACCCTTTACCATGTTTTAACTGGTATTACTATGCTTCATCCATTGTACTATATATACAGCAGTGTAATACAAAAACATTCACACTGTAAAACACACAGAGATTAGTCCTCCTCTAAAGGAATGTCTCAAAGACTTCAACCTCTCAGCTGTAGATTATTATTTAATGTATTTATTATTATAAACCTTGCAGAGGTCTCATCATTACAGAATAACTGCTTAGCAGCACTTTCACATTAGATCCTAAGGGAGGAATGGTATTCCAAATGAATTTAGATTGCTCGGTGATTGTATTTAGGATGTTGAGAATGAGGCTGCCATGTAATCCACCCTGAAGGCTGGGGCATATACCTATGACTGAAGGGGGCGGGGTCATCACAGGTTCTTTTGTTCTATTGGTCCATCTACGCAGTTTAAACGAAAGCACCTGGGCAGACAGGTAGATAAAGACTGCAATGCAACAAAGAACCCCAAAAAAGGGCAGCTCTCTCTTCCTCTTGCATCTACTCAAATCTCACTTTATTCTTTATTCTTTTGCCTTTCTTGAATTATCTGTTTCACTTTCCCTACACTTTACTATTAAAGTAGAGTTATATATATAGTTATATGAAAAGCAAGTCCAGTTTCTGTAATCAGATTTGTTTCCATTTAGCAAGTCTGCTTACGCTGTATAGAAAATGATATGGGAAATAGTTTGAATTACTTATACAGCGACTATTTACTGTTAAATACGATTTTCTTACCTGGTTTCTTTACTTTTTCAGGTTTTTTATGATACTAATTGAATTGGATTCTTTACTTGTTAAACAACTTTTCCGAGCTAGTATAAAATCATCTGGCTCAGTCTGCATGCACAGAAGAGAAGGTGAGTGAGCATTAAACTGCTACTAAAAAGGTGGGTACTAACTGAACTCAACACTTACTTATCAAAATGTGCGGATTACAATCAAAAGTAATGCAATTTAATGCAATTAAATGTATACATGCAACTATGTTAGAACATTATGTTAAAAACGTTTTGCAAACTATTGGCAATACTGTAACTTCATAGTATAACCACTGGAAAACTGCTAAATTACTGTGGTCTACCACAGAACATTTTTCAAAAGCTGGATATTACAATAGTTTAATAGTTTTATAGTGCTTTTGCATTATAATCCAACATTTTAAGGATTTATACAAGCAGCCCTGAAAATTTCTTCTTCAACCTGAACTGCTTCTTCTTTAAAATGTGTTAGAAACTTAATTAGAAAGCTGTTTCAGATCAGCAGAAGAGCAGTCAAAAGGTGTCGTTCAGTTAAGAAGGATTGAATGAAAGTCTGCAGCAGAACAGACAAAATAAAAAAATATATATATAAAAATTGTATTTCATTTTTTTTAATTAAATATACCATATATGAGGTCCACAGACAAACTTACTGGTCTAAACTTTGTTTCCTTTTACTTCTACTGCATTCTCAGATTCATTTTTAAAAGATTTTACAGATGTTGGAAGCTTGCAGGTTTTAGCAATAATCATTGGGTTAATGGGTGGACACTGGAGATCTTAGATGATGTTTAGTGAGTGTCTGCAGCCCGTTGCAACACGTCTGCGTGTTTGAGCGCTGAGGTATTTCAAACACACCTGCAGGTGATGCTGGGATCGGCGCATTCAGGTCTGGTCTTGTAAGGAGATGTCAGCCAGGCACAGCTCTGGTATCGATTCCACTGCAGGAGCTGCATGTCCCAGCTGGCCTGTGTAAGGAAAGCTATGTCAAAGAGCACTTTGTACTGTTCAGATGGATCACATAGGTGTTGGCTACCTACCTGAGATGGTTTTATTTTCCTTACCTTTTTTTTTTGGCTCAGATTCCAAAAGCACTCCCCTAAAGAATAAAGAGCTCAGTTAACTGGATGTCCCTTAGGTGATACTAGTAACTTATTTAACTTGAATTGCTTAGATCAGATGGAATCGCTGAACTTTCAGAGCTCTGAGTAACAAGAATGAATCCTCTAAAGGGTTGGAAAAGTTACTATAGAACAACTGTTTATATTGTTTTTATTAATGATGTACTAAATACCGTAGTACTTATTGAGTGTTCATGTCTCCAGGGCCCAATTTAAAACACCTGGATGAAGGATATGCATGACCAACCAACTGCAATGGCCTTTGTGAAAATACACTAGCGAGTACTGTCTTCAGAGCCGTCTGCTAAAACTAAACTAATAACGAGGTAAAGAAAATGCAACTAGCGTATTTTTAAGCCATTTATCTCCAATTATAACTTTCTTCAAGCATATTGGGATACTAGTCTGTGTAATCAGAAGATTGTGGATCTAGTTTTTGTAAGGCTTTTTTGATTTATTTTTTTATTAAATATCCCGTTGAGTCATTTCAAGTCAACCCTTTTCTGAGGAGTTCATCGTGGTTCTCAGATTTTTTCCATGAATTCTGTCCTTCATTCCACCGGAGTCTGTGTCATAACCAATCAGATTTCAGTAGAGTGAAGTACAAGAGACATGGAGCTAAAACTTCAGCTTAGCCTCAAAGTACCCACAGGAGCCAACTCACAGGACCAGCCAACAACGAAGAAGCTGATTCAATCAGATGTGACCTAAACCAGTTACTGTACAGGTTTTTACATGAACTTGTATTTCATTTTTTAAAAGTACAAGCTCAGCAACAACATGTAAAGAAAAAACAGCTGCAGAACTAAAAAAAAAAAAAAAATGATGATAATAAAAAAATAAATCTTATTTGCTAATGGTTTTCTGCGTGAATGTAAAAATGAGTAAAAAGCGTAGGTTTTAGCCTAAGGTTTTTCTTTTGGTCCCCCTAAATATTATCTAGCAATTACAGTGCTATTATCATAATATGAAAGATATTTCAGTCTTCATTTCAATAATAATGGAACGACAGCCTTTCACATGAAATGTATGTTCTACAAAAACTGTGCTGCCACAGGCCTGTGCTTATGCATTACTGACAGAGTGCAAAACTATTATAGGGTGTGTCATCTTTTTGAAAGATGAATGCAATGATGCTGCGTTTGATTCTCATTCTAACAGATCAAGGTTTGGTAGACCTGATTATGCGTTTCAGAAGACATGAGTCAATGCCTTCTGGTCCATGCAGAGAAGTGAGAAACGTTCTTTCACTGTGAAACAGAGCATTTGTATTTAATAATCTTACTAGTTTTGTAACTGAGGATTTCACGTCAGCAAATTTACTGTAAATAAACACATTCCATCCTTGTTCCATAAAACCCTCGCCCCAGCAGTAATCTATCATGGGATCTGTTTTTATAATACCCCCCTATGTGAAATAATAATACAGTATGCTCTAGTATCGTTTTTCATGTGTCTTCAGCATCACTATTCCTTGGTTTGAATGTTAATTACAGCCCCTTGCCTTATTGTTGATTACAGTCCCTTGCCTATTCCCATCTTTAACATTTTCAATCTATCATTACATCATCACAATCCAATCAACAACATCACAATATATCCCCTTCAGTCACAATTAAAAAAAAAAAAAAAAAGTTTTAAAGTTTTATTTAAAAAATGTTGAAATTTTAAAACAGTTTGTGTGAACTTTATGGAGATCGAGAAGTTTCCCTGCCAAAATGTAAAAAAATACACATAAGCATTATAAAATAGATGCATAGATAGGAAACTTAACATGGCACAATTCTGCATGCAGTGACTGAATTATATATATACAGTACTGTGCAAAAGTTTTAGGCAGGTGTGAAAAAATGCTGTAAAGTAAGAATGCTTTCAAAAATAGACATGTTAATAGATTATATTTATCAATTAACTAAATGCAAAGTGAGTGAACAGAAGAAAAATCTAAATCAAATCCATATTTGGTGTGACCACCCTTTGCCTTCAAAACAGCATCAAGCATCAGTTCTTCTAGGTACACTTGCACACAGTTTTTGAAGGAACTCGGCAGGTAGGTTGGCCCAAACATCTTGGAGAACTAACCACAGTTCTTCTGTGGATTTAGGCAGCCTCAGTTGCTTCTCTCTCTTCATGTAATCCCAGACAGACTCGATGATGTTGAGATCAGGGCTCTGTGGGGCCATACCATCACTTCCAGGACTCCTTGTTCTTCTTTACGCTGAAGATAGTTCTTAATGACTTTTGCTGTATGTTTGGGGTCGTTGTCATGCTGCAGAATAAATTTGGGGCCAATCAGATGCCTCCCTGATGGTATTGCATGATGGATAAGTATCTGCCTGTACTTCTCAGCATTGAGAAGACCATTAATTCTGACCAAATCCCCAACTCCATTTGCAGAAATGCAGCCCCAAACTTGCAAGGAACCTCCACCATGCTTCACTGTTGCCTGCAGACACTCATTCGTGTACGCTCTCCAGCCCTTCGGCGAACAAACTGCCTTCTGCTACAGCCAAATATTTCAAATTTTGACTCATCAGTCCAGAGCACCTGCTGCCATTTTTCTGCACCCCAGTTCCTGTGTTTTCGTGCTTAGTTGACTCGCTTGGCCTTGTTTCCATGTCGGA
The DNA here is from genome assembly GCA_030684275.1 of Acipenser oxyrinchus oxyrinchus. Taxonomy (NCBI): domain Eukaryota; kingdom Metazoa; phylum Chordata; class Actinopteri; order Acipenseriformes; family Acipenseridae; genus Acipenser; species Acipenser oxyrinchus. Next base: position 3,601,262 of record CM060291.1, on the reverse strand, counting down.
GGTATGGCTTTTTGGCCGCAAGTCTTCCATGAAGGCCACTTCTGACCAGACTTCTCCGGGCAGTCGATGGATGTACCAGGGTCCCACTGTTTTCTGCCAGTTCTGAGCTGCTGGCACTGCTGGACATCTTCCGATTGCGAAGGGAAGTAAGCATGATGTGTCTTTCATCTGCTGCAGTAAGTTTCCTTGGCCGACCACTGCGCTTACGGTCCTCAACGTTGCCCGTTTCTTTGTGCTTCTTCAAAAGAACTTGGACAGCACATCTGGAAACCCCTGTCTGCCTTGAAATTTCTGCCTGGGAGAGACCTTGCTGATGCAGTATAACTACCTTGTGTCTTGTTGCTGTGCTCAGTCTTGCCATGGTGTATGACTTTCGACCGTAAACTGTCTTCAGCAACCTCACCTTGTTAGCTGAGTTTGGCTGTTCCTCACCCAGTTTTATTCCTCCTGCACAGCTGTTTCTGTTTCAGTTAATGATTGTGTTTCAACCTACATATTGAATTGATGATCATTAGCACCTGTTTGGTATAATTGTTTAATCATACACCTGACTATATGCCTACAAAATCCCTGACTTTGTGCAAGTGTACCTAGAAGAATTGATGCTGTTTTGAAGGCAAAGGGTGGTCACACCAAATATGGATTTGATTTAGATTTTTCTTCTGTTCACTCACTTTGCATTTAGTTAATTGATAAATATAATCTATTAACATGCCTATTTTTGAAAGCATTCTTACTTTATAGCATTTTTTCACACCTGCCTAAAACTTTTGCACAGTACTGTATATATATAATCTTGATGTCTCTGCAGAGTTGAAAAATAGTTAACAATCGCTGCAACACCTGATGAAGACACACGTTGTGTTGAAACGTGTTGTGCTTGTTTCATGTTTTGTTTGAATAAATAATAAAAGATTTTTAAAAACAAAATGTAAGAAGAATCTGCATATAAGCATTAGCGGTCTGAAAGAAGAGGAGATTTTTGAGTGTGCGACCAATCTTGTCTCTATGAGTGTCATGGAGTAAAGTATACATGGTTTACATATCATTGCCGTGAACTATTTGTAACTCTGCAGAGACATATATATATATATATATATATATATATATATATATATATATATATATATATAGAGATATAGATATAGATATAGATATAAATATATATGTGTGTGTAATTGTGAGAGATTGGAACCAGGCCAAGCAGAGTTCTTCAGCAACAAAATAGGCTTTATTTGGTTTATACAGGAACCGGGCCCACTGCTTCACCTCTGAACACAGGTGAGCATAAAAGAAGACACTTTAAATCACAGGAAAACTAAAAAACAGCAATCAATTTACCAATAACAGTAGCAGTTTGCCGTGACCCTGTGCTCCACTGTCCAATAGCAAGTGCAGTCTCATCCCTGGAAGCAGGACCTGTCTGCTTCTATACACAGCCTCCTAGTCACATGACAGAAAAAAAGGGGTTTTAAAACAAAGTCATTTGTAGAGACCATGCTGTTTGTTTTTACAACAAAGTTTTAAAACAGTAATTACATCAGAACAAAAACAAAGGCATTTAAGCCATTGTCCTTTTGGTTTAAACTGGTCATGTGACCACACCTGCCAGATACCTTTTTTTTTTTACTGTAACAAAAACAAAACACAGGCGTTAAAGGAAATTACATTGAAACTAAAATGATGTAAAGATATGTGCATTTAAGAATGGGAGAATATGGAAGTGACTGAAAAATAAGTGCCAGTACAAACAAAAACAGGTACTTACACAAAAACACTAAATACTTACACAAAAACCCAAATAAACACTATTTACATGTGAGGGGTTTTACCCAT